>JANHAO010012129.1:0-16565 GCA_026873985.1 Saraca asoca | reverse complement strand
ATTAATATTATTAACATATTAAAATAAATTAATTTTATATTAATATTTAATTTTTTAAAGGTAATTTAATCTTTCTATTTACACTATATTTTTATTCTTTTAATTTATTCTCATACCAAACAGTGCACATTACCTCAATTATTTTCATGACATATCAAACAAAGTAATAGACTTCCATTCTCCTTTCCATTCCCACTTCCTTTCCTCTTTCCATTTCCACTACTATTCAATCCACCCAATCAAACACCTTGCTGGTGAGTCTGCAACTATAATACGCAGGAGGAACAAGCTTTTAAGAACCAGATTCCACGAGTAGCGAGTGAGCCGAACTATTCCAACCCTTCCTCAACTTCCAACCACGCCGGCAGCTTATCCAACTTGAGCATCCCCAAGGTGCTTGGAGAAGCAGCATTTGAGACAAGCAAGGCGGCTGTTCAAATTTCCCCTAGTCCTTTTGAGCAACGAAAGTATCCTTCAGCCTCATCAAGCTACTTGAAGGCCTGGAGACGCCCAACACCACCATGCAAGGAAGCAAAAGAAAATAGCTAGAAGATCTGAATTCCAACAAGCCGCTAGGTCCGCAAGCAAGCCTAACCATTCCAATTCCTTTTTTCTATCCTTCTCCCAAGCTAAAAGCTCTTCCCTCACACTTGTAACTCCCGGGCACTTGCAAAAACTGAACCGTTAGCACACCAGAGGACAAAAGAGCAAAAAAGGAAGAGCTAAACTTGTTAGCACTGTGAGAAGGTTATGGAAGAATTTTGAAACTCCTTAAGGAGGAGTTCTCCGTGGGAACCATGTACAGTAGGTCATTCACGCCTCATAATCTCATGCAGTAGACCATACACACCCCAAAGTATTTTGCCAAAGGCTAGACTTTAGAGATATGAGGGAGCTTAGTGAATGTACCCATCTGGTTATTCCATGGAGCAGGGAAGGAGACTTATTATGCCTTATATAGACCATCTTGACTTCACCGAAAAGTCTAGAAGAAATCTGTTGTATGTGAAATTTGGATCGTCCTCGATAGACCAACGAACGACTCGAGCGCAACAAAGACCAAGCTTGAAGAGTACTCAGAACGTTATGCCTCTAGCTCACGTCATAGAGCAACCTCCTCAGCTCGAGCTTGTCCCTGATAGAGTAAGTTTGACCTCATCATCCTGAAGATAGATACTCCCCAGACCAAAGGATCTAGCCAGCGAGGCACGGTCAATGACCTAGGAGCTCGTTGAATAGAAGACCATCACACATATTGGCCAGCAGACACGCAGGGCCCACCTGTAGGAGGCAATCTGCAATAATCAACTTGCAAGATTTAGTTTATCTGTCCTGTCTTGTACATTAAATGCTCAATGTAATAGATTTACTGTATGTAAAATTACAATTGTAACTTCCTTTCCTCTATAAATACAAGAAGAAGATGAATGTTATGGAGATAGAATGCTTGTATACTGAGACTCTGTAGAAATATCCTCATATCAATATATTACCGTGGACGTAGGGTCCGGTTCTATCCAAATTTGGTCGAATCACGTTAAAAATCTTGCGCTTTTTGCTATTGCTTTTCCCTTCTTTCTTGCTTACTTTGCTCATTTACTGTCTTCAAACTAACTAATAGCTTGAGATCCTAAAAGAATCCTCCATTGGCTGGAGTTTGGATCAGAACCAAAATCCACTGTCAACAAAATCCAACTATACTTAATTAAATGGCTTGGAAGAAAACAAGGCTGACACATCCATGGTTATAAAACACATACAATAAGAAGTATGGCCTGAAGCAGATGAAATGATAGGATGAACGCAAAGACTTTGATTGCACGACAATCCATAAATAAAGACTTTGCCATCAAATTATAACTCCCAGCCCACAAAGCAGATTAAGAGTTGGGGGCTAATGTTATGGGTATTTTTTGAACAATGCAAAATAGGTTGGCTGAGGCCCAATAAAAGACAAGTCTAACCAGAAAGGGCCTATATCACCCAAAAACTGAGGTCGCTTGGTAGAAAACATCAACTCGCTATGGGATGAGATCGAAATCCCAGCTCGTTGAGGATGAGCTCCAACTTGCCAAGCGATGTATGCTGCCCCAACCACCTCCTAGCAGACTCATTCCGATTGAGCCTGAGTGCGAGCCCAACCCTTATAGTCAGTGGGTCACCCAGCACAAGCTAGTATTACCGAGCAAGGTACATCAAATATAGGGTACGAAATGTCAAGGTCTAGTCAGTACCTAAAGGCACATTCTTCCAACCGATAACGCAGCCCCCAAAATCGACACATCAGCCTCCAAAATTCGACAATGAAATATCAAGCATTTATTGCCCACAGCGGCAAAAATGATAATTTTGCTATTTATTAAACTACACTTGTAACCCTCCTGACTTCTATAAATAGGGGGAATATATCATTGTAAGGGGAGAGTGAACATACATACAAAACCTTGCTGAAATAGTAAAAGAGCTTGTATATTGTAGCTCTGTTGAACTAAACACAGAAACCACTACACAAAACTAATATAAAATCATCGTGGGCGTAGGGGTTACATTGATTTTAGTCAAACCACAATAAAAAGTTTCTGGCATTCATTGTTCTTCTTCTACTATCTCTTCCTTTCTCATGCACACATGTTTACTGCTTGCAGTTTGGGTGTTCATTGAACTTTTCTTGTTGACCTGTTTTCACTGTTAACATCTAATATATTTTATATTTAAAGTATGATTATTATTTTAAAATAAGAAATTTAATAATAAAATTTTACTTTAAAAAATGTTAAAATATCAATAATATATCAACTTTTATATATATTGTAATAATATAATATTATGTTTAAAAATATATTTAATTGGAAGACAAATAAATCAATGATTATAATAAACAAATACAGGGAATATGTCATTAATTTGCCCATAGTATAAATATTGCTTTAAAGATTTTCAATTTTTAAAATGTAAAACAAAAAATTTATTATTAAATTTTTTATTTTAAAATTATGATTATATTTTAAATATATAATATTTTTAAATAATATATGATTTAAAGTATCATAATCACTCATCGAATTTAAAAAAGGTGGTATTTCCTAATCAATTAAAATTAATTTAGTAAAAATATAAATTATAATAATATAATATTATTAAATAAAAAATTTAAAACTTTTATAATATTATCTTTAAAAGCATATTTTATCATATTAACTTTTTATATAAATTTCAAAACAATGATTATAATAAAAAAAATATGACTTATATCTCATGACCATAATATCATATTATTTTTTAAAAAATATTTGATATGATTTATATTTAAAAATAATCATAAGTTTAAAACAGAAAATTTAATAGTAAAATTTTATGTTACATTCAAAAAATATTAAAAAGTAAAACATACATGAACTTTTTATATAAATTACACCAACATAATATTATGTTTAAGAATATATTTGATTACAATATGAGTAAATCAATGATTATAAGAAAAAGACATGAAGTATACCTCATTAATTTGCTCATAATATAAATTATAATAATATAATATTATTTTAAGGAATTTTAAACATAAATAAAATTTTATTACTAATTTTTTATAATTAGATTACATTTTAAATATAAAATACGATCAAATTTATTTTGGCTGAAAAATATTTTATAAGAAATTGTTATATATCTTAATATAATATCAAATATATATATATACACACACTTGATTATTTATAGTAAAAAATATTGCACTATTATAATAATTTATTAAAATTACTTTTATAGGTAAACTTATAATATAATTTTGATTTATTTTATTTTAAAATAAATTTAAAATACGTGCTGTTTATATGTAACCTAACAAAGTACTTAATATAAAACTTAAACGGGGAGGAAATATTTTTGAGGATAATACTTTGATATAGAATTGAATTTAATTTTATTATAAAATTTATAATTTTATTCAAATTTTACATATAATAAATAAATAAAAATTATATCCCTGTCAAAAAATTTATAATATTTTAAATTTTTAATTTATCTAAATTTTCATATTTTTATAAAAAATTTATAATATTTTATGAAAATGATAAGAATACGTATTGGATATATATTACACACACACACACACACACACCAAAGCACAAAATTTTTTTTACAAAGAAATTTGGCGACACGTACGAAGAGAGTGGTTTACAGGAGTTGAGGTGGCGCGTGAAGGGAGCAATGTGGTTGGAGATCCAGAAGGAGAGATGGGGATGAAGGAGAGGAGAGAGTATCCAATGATTGTAGTGAAATGGGTGTCTGGTTAGAGAGAGACAAAGTGACACGCACGAGTGCAAATATGGGACCACGTGTTGCCACGTGGCAGCGCACCACACGCTGGTGCACGTGAACTCATGCATGTTCCCCACGTGACCCCCACTCCTCCATGTCCCCACATCTCTCTCTCTCTCTCCTCAAAAGCCGTGGCTTCTGTTTTTGGCTGAAGCCGCGTCAGAAATCTCACTCACAGTCTGAGTATCAAGCCGTGTTTTTACATTAGACTAATGGCCATTAGAATCAATTCTTTTTTTAATTCAATTCATTTCCTTTTAATATAAATAATGTTAATATTTAAAATAACATAAAAATAATAATTTTAATTTATTTACAATTCAATTTTATTATTCAAAAAAATTATGAAAAACATAAAATTTAGTCGAAAAATAAATTTTAATAATATCATAATAAATAATATATTATGATAAGAATAAAATTATTAATATAATAAATATTTTATATCAAATGAAATAACTTTATGTGAAATTATAGATGAATTTAATAAATTTTATAATGATAAATAAAATAAAATAAAATATTTTAAATTTAAAATTAAGTATTATTTAAAAATAAAATAAAATATTAGTTTTCAACGGTTCAAAGAAACAAAGGAGTTAAGTTTTTCTTTTATTGGCGTTTACTTTTTTGGGGTTCGTCAACGGGGTGATTTATTTACATTCGATACATGCAACCTTATACAATTACTCAATCAAAAATGAATCCACCGTTAAACAGACAAGAGAAAAAAAATATATATATATATATAGGTTTTATTACTGCAAAACTTTGAAAAATTTTATGAATTTTTTTGTGAAAGTTCGTAAAATTTATAATTTTTAATATAAAATCTTATAAAAATGTATAAATTTTATCTGCAATAAATAAATAAATAATTATAATTTTATCATTTAAAATTATTATAAAAAGAATTTTAAATTTTTATAGAAAAAATTACAACTTTTCATGAATATTAAAATTGGAAGAATAAGTATTGGTGCAATTTTTTTTCGAGAGTGTATCAAAATATAATCCTATATTAATACAACAACCATAAATAATGTATTCCTATGTGATTCATTAAGTGCTTTAATATTAAATAAATTTATAAAAAATTAACTTTTGAAAAATTAAGCATTTTCACCATTAAATTATTTATTTTTAAATCTTAAAATAAAATAAATAATCTAATCATAAAAGCATCCAAATCTATCTTGAGCAACCTCAGCTTATGTAAAATAATTTATTTTTTAAAAAAACAAAAAAGAACAATATAACTCAATTTGAATTTACTTTGGCTCATAATTGATTCGTATTTGTTTTTTTTTTCATATATAAAGAAAATGATCTTATTTTGAAATTTTTTCCCTACAAAATAAAAATATTTTTAAACATTAACCATTAAATTTTATACTCTAAAATTCTAAACACTAAATCTTAAATCTGGAAACACTAAGAACAAAAACTCCAAATGCTAAAATTCTAACCATTAAAAGCTAAATCCTACTTACTTAAACATAAATGGTAAATATTAAATTTCGATTCTAAAATCTGAATATTTATAAAGGGCGTTCTGATAATATAAATTCATTAAAAGGGAACATTTATTATCAATTTTAAAATTGTCATAAATGTTATATCTATTATATAAAAATTAAAGAGATTATTAGATACTCTTAATTAATTATAAGAGAAAATAATTATATTATGCTATGTTATCCTGTATTATAAGTCAATTAGCACGGGAAATGATTAAGTGTTTACTAAAAATGGTAGAGACAAGATAAAATGGAATAATTTTTTTAAATAATAGATAAAATGAAATGAGATTATAATTTTCTATGCATAATTATCACTTACCAACAAGAGTCCTAGGACATGTTGGCAAGTGCCAATTTTACTTACCGCCACGTGTCGAGCTGAAGGTTGATTGGGCACAAACCGATGTACTTTGGCAAATGAAATCAAGTGAGCGCTAGTAACTCTATTATTAAGTAAAATTAAGGGAATATTATCATTATTCACTATATTATTAACTATATTATCATTATTTGGTAGTGGGTGTGGGTAATTATATTATTAAATATATTTTTTAAGTTATTATTCCAATTTCTTACTTGTATTATCATTATTCAAATTTATAATTTGAATCAACTTAACTCATTTATTGCAAAAATACATTTTGAGGCACTTCAACTCTTGTGTTGTGGGTTGAGTTACTTTAACTCTTGTATTGTGGTCCATTGGTCCATCGTTGGAATTGTAAACTCTGGATAATGGATTTTTAGGCTCCGAATCCTTTCTTCTTCTTCTTTCTCTTTTTTTTTTTAAATTATTTTTTAAAATATAAAAACATAATTTTTAGTTTAAAATTCATAATTTGAGGCTAAACAACGAGAGAAGATCCAACAAAATGAATTCTTGAAAGCACAAGGAGATCAATTGTATATGATAGAAGTAATTTACTGAGTATACCTAAATATTTAAGTTAGTATTTAAATAATGTTTTGATTAGTATAAATAAGATAATTAAAAGAGTAAGAATCTGATAATATATCTAAGTGTTTGAGCATATCAATTGACTAGCTTTTGAATGAATGATATGCAATCATGCGTCTTTGATATATTGGAGATACTTGTGAGAATCTCAATAAGTAGTTAGTGCTGATGCGTTATTCATATTGATTAGATCACATTTTTATCACTTATTTACTGAGACGATTGATTCATAAAGTTTACCTAACATGTCCCAGATCTTTAATCAAGAAAAAATTCGATCAACAAAGGATGGTCTGCACCCAATACTAACTCTACTTAACTTTGATCATTTGATCATTATTTGAACGAATAAGGACCTTAACTATTTTGGACTATATCAATGTCATTCATTGATTTTATAAGAATTGATTATGGTTGAATGTTTTTTATTAGAAAATATAATTTTATATTTAATTTTTCTATAATTAGAGATTTTTTTTTTTGTGAGTCTGGAATTATGACCTGAAAAAAAAAGGTATTTTTGATCTTTTGACCATATCATGATTTTGGAAGCATAATTGATTTCGGAATTCTAAAAATTTAACCAGCATGTAATGAAAGTATTATTTAAGATAAAACCCCTAATGTCGTGTTTAGAAGTTAGAAGGAGAAAGAAAGTAAAGATGAAAAAAAAAAAAAGAATAATGAAAGAAAGAATAATTGATAATTAAATGATAACTTTTCTTATTCTGATTTAGATAATAAATCAAAACCTTTTAAAAATCTTTAAATTGGATAAACATAAAAAAAGTAAAATTTTTAATACAAATTTTTATTTTTTTTGTAAAAAAACAACATTTTCTAACAAATCTTGAAAATATAAATGTATCCTTTTTTTTATACAGAGTTTATTCCTACCCACTCTGGGAAAAAAAATTCTTTGCATACAGTAATAGTAAATTTTATAACACATTTTGTACTTTTCGCAACTTTTTTATTTTTATAAATTATAATATTTTGTAAAAAAAAAAGAAATTCTTAATATTTTCATTACAATATTAATGGAGGGAGTTATAAACTTTTATAAATTTATTACATACAAAGTATCTTTAAAATTTCAACATAAATTTTAAAAGAAACTACGTACATTTATATCTCTTAAATTTAAATATAATTATGTTGATATTATTCTATTTTTATAAATATATTTATTTTTTTATTTCTATATTTAAAAACTACACCCATGTTACAGCTTTTTGGTGAAAGAAACAAGTAAAGGATGGGCAGTGGCTGCAGATAAGGAAAAAGAGAGGGAAAAGCAATGTGAGCCATTTGTTGGAGATTATAGATTGAAAGAGAGAGTGCAGCAACCAATTAATAAGCAGTGGGATTTTGCTTTGGCCAAAACCAAAACCTAAAGCTGTGGAAGGAACCCAAAGCATGAATGAAACCACGTGACAGTAACACTTTTCGAAAGATCTGATGAAAGATTTGGTGGGTGAGAGTGAGAGGACATTAGAGAGAGAGAGAGAGAGACGAAGGAATTAGCCCCCCAACTCCATGTGATGTCCTAATCATTGCCGCCCGATCATTTATGATGTCTACTGCTCCTAATTCAACTCCCATTCTACAGTTACTATTACGTTCAAATCCATAAAGTGGAACTTGATAATTCATAACGCTTTGTTTTTCTTTCTATTTCGAATTGGATTGTAATTTTTTTTTACATGAGTTTAGTAATTTTATTATTTTTATTATATAAAAAATTAATATAAATAAATTTGTCAAAACAAAATAACTCAATCTTATAATTAAAAATACAATTCTTTGATAGCAATTTCCAACTTGGACAATATTCATATCAAATTTACGATAATAATTCTCAACAAAGCAATCTACTTTTTTTTTTGGCGGGGGGGGGGGGGTTAGGGGGATTCCGGACTCCATGAAACGAGGGAGCGCAACCATGTTTTATTAAAAATTAAGAAAAGGAATATACTTTTTAATTTTGGAAATTAATTCCAAAGACAAAAATAAGTTTCTAATTTTAAATCAATAGGTTAAAACACAGAGTTCTTATTCCAATTTTAAGCACTTAATTACTAAGAAATTATTCAATTCATAGAAGGTTTTACAAGGAATATAACTTGGAAGGTAGAAAGTGTTTAAATTATTTGATTGGTTATTAATTCAGAAAATAAGAGAAGTTCTATTTCTCATAAAATATGAAAATTTGATTATTCAACCCTTTAGATAAATTTTATTTTTTATATTTTTAATGAAATAAAAATATAAAATCATCCTTATAAAATTTAAATAATGATAAGAGTACATTTTTTAAAATTTATTCAATATCTTAACATAAGAATATAATTTTTTTTAAGAATATTTTAATAATTTTGATAATATTTTTTGAGAAATTTATAGTTAAATTTAATACTACATATGAATTTATTTATTAGAAAGTCTACTTCTTTAATACCAATTAAACAACTTTTAACACTTGAAATTCACACATTAACATATTTCTTAGGTGAACAACTTCTAAGTAAGAAAGGATAAAGCACTCACTTGACCGGTTCAAGTCATTCTATAATAAGATGGGCTACTTTAATACTACTTATAAACATAAAAGTTATAATACATATTTGTAATTTATTCAAATAGTTAAATAATTTATAAATATCATTATAAATTCTCAAAAAAATCAATAATATGTTATAGTTATGGAGTGAAATAGTTTATCCTATTTTCAAACTTTTATTTTATTTTTTTAAAAAGTACTTGCTTAAACGATAACAAGTAGCGTGGGTCATATTAGGGTTGACCCAAGACCAACTTACCAACTTATCAAGTCAGTTTGGATGCTGGATTTTGTTCCGGATTATTTGTAGGTTCTAGGTTTGCATGCGTTTTTATGATAATCTTCAAGTCTTAGACTGGTGATGGCACAAATTTGCGTACAATACACAAAAACTCAACCATGCTCTTTATACTACACAAAATTTCTTCCTTCTTAATAACACTCTTTATGTTCCATAACTTTTACTAACTTCTTGATTTTGTTTCTCGTTTCTGTAAAAATAACAATGTTCTTGTTGAATTTCACTTGTTTTTGGCAGAGGATCTTAATAAAGGCGATGCTTCTTCACAGTAGAAATTAAGTTAAGAATTTATAAATTATTTAAAATAATTTGAAATTCTTTCACAATGAAGTTTATTTGTAATCCATGAATAAAAGATGTTTTAAAAAGGAGAAATTATACCTTACTTGACATGATACACTCCCTAATAAACTTTACAATGAATTTTTTGTTAGAATTTTCCTAAGTGGATTAATATAGTTTAACTAAATCATATATTAATGAATTAAATGAATGTCATAACTATTTATTATGGCTCAATTAATTACGTGATCAAATTATTAAACTTGTAATGACACATAGACTATTGATAGAATTTAGTAATGTGAGTCTTGTCGCTGGGCCAATGATAATGGGTCAATTGATTAGTAAGATTACAATAAGGCAAGTCCCTACTAATATCCTAGTAAAGGCAAGTCCCTACTAATATCCTAATAAAGTTGTAATTATCCCATTGAAACTTTAGATATAGTTTTTCATCATTTTCTCTACAAAGGTTGTAAGGAGTTAATATGCTAAAGAAGTTTTTACTATAATGGATTCTCGGGCACCATCAGATACGATTTTATTATTATCAATTAAATTTATATGTACAGATATGATATTTTGTAATATGATTTAATAGATTTGTTGATTTAACTATTTCAATTTATTCTGTTATTTTAACAATTGGTATCAGAGCAAAATTTTTTCTTCCATGTTACAAAAGCTCAAATTTGTATATATTTATTATTATTATTATTATTTTAAGATTTTATGTAATCCATAATTTATAATGTAAAATTATTATGAATTTGAGAACATGAAATTTAGTTATAATTTTGGCTTTATGTATTTCCAAATTGGTTACGATTTTTTTTGTAAACATTTTCGAGGTGAAATTATGAATTGATGCAACTAAAATTTTTTCAAAAAAATTTAATTTATAAATTCATTATATTTAGAAGAATTTTTTCCTTCATTTTAATTTGTGATTGCATCTCAAGAATCTGTGATGTGTAAAAGATACAAAACAATTTGAATAAATACTATTGGAAAGGTACTCAATTCTGAAATTCCTTAATATCCATTCAAGAAAAGGGTTTTGTTGAAAAATAATGTGGGTAAAGAAACCCATGCAAGAATTTTATATATTAAAAAAAAGGTTGAATTAGAGGAGTTTGCAAACTGGACCACATTTGATTATATAGTTAGCTATTCGAGTCAATGGTGCGTGAGGCTGCATGCCACTATAGAGGTGATAGATGATGATAAAAATTATATCCTATCCTAAGTATTAGACAGGACATTATAATTGCCATGATGACCTTGATGTTAGGGGTGCTTGTTTCTAGCTTTCTTTTTAGGCCAACCATTAGAGTCATTCCTATGGCCACTTTTGTCATTACCAGAGTTATTCCTTTTCTTGCTCTGATCGGGGTCGCCTACCTCGCTCTTTTGATCGAGCCTACATTGGCCAAAAGTTTCCTCCCATCTGATCTGTTTGGCAGCTCAGTTGTAATATTCGCCTAGATCTATGACTGGGGATATATATATACTTTTATATAGCTTTCTATCCTTTCAAAGTCCTACTAAGATTGCAGTTAGGATGGCTTCATCTGACGGCTTCTCCATACTATTGACTTCACGCCTGAATCGGATGATGTAATCTTTTAGTGATTCATACTTATGCTGAAAGATCATCACGAGTTGATAGGGGGCGTGAACTACCTCTTTAGCGCTTTGTACTAGCTGAGAAATTTTTCCTAGCATTCTTCCCAACTGCTAATTTTGCGAGTTGGGAGGCTCTTGAACCACGTTTGAGGTATATCTCCTAGTATAGCTGGGAAGACTTAGCATCTAATCAGGGGATTACCTATTTGGAGATCCATTTGGACGTTGAACATGTTTAGGTGGTCGCGTGGGTCGCTATCCCTATTGTATAGCAGGACAGTAGGAATTTTAAGCTTATACGGGAAAGGCTCTGCCTCAATTTCCTTGGAGAAGGGAGTTCTCTCCTCAGGGCATCCTCAATCATCTCAAGCTCGAGAGCATTCCTCTAACTACTTCACCCTCTAAAGCAACTCTTCTACCAGTAAACACAATGTCCCAGATCACTGACTAGAAGCCTGATGGCTTCTCCTATCTTCCTGATCATGCTAGTAGCAACTTGAAGTATGCTCTTACAAGTAGCGATCTGAGGTGTGTTCTTGATTGGCTCTACTCGAACACTAAGCTTCTTGCTGCTAGTGTACGTTTTTAGGCGTAACGACCTCAGCTTGCCTTCGCATACCTTAAGCTTGTACTTGTGCCAGCATTGTAACTGCTTTAGCTAATTCTCCCATCATACTTTCCAGTTTCTCTTGACGTTGATTACATGCTTGCACACTATCAGTCCTATTGACAATAACAACAGGTTGATGAAAGCCAGATGGGGGTAAACCGATGGCAACACTTGTAATAGGAGCAGTGGAAGTGTCTGTCGTAGATACATGGCTTTCTAGTTGGTCGACCAGAGCATTTAAAATTCTGGTGGCTCTTCCTCTGGCCATTGTAGCTGGGAAAAAAAGCAACTAGAAAGCATATGAAGGACCCTCTTTCTAGTGCCAAAAATGTTGATGATGAAATTTGATAAGCGCCAAATCCCAATCAATAGATATAGTTTTTATAACCCCAAGCTGCGTTTCGATTGTAGAAAAGCAAAGAAACCAGCAAAAAATAAGAAGAAAGAGGAAGAACCAGATCAACACCAAAAGATTTTTAATATGGTACAGCTAAAATTAGACAATACTGGTCCCTACGTCTAGAGTATCATTTTTATTTCTATGAAAAATTTGGCAAAGTTATGGTACTATTTTTCCCACTTGCCTATTGTGTCTGATCCTTCCCCTTTTATAAAGGCTAGGAGGTTACATATGTAATTTATTAAGCTGTAAATCTATTACATCAAATAATAAATATATTTGATAATTTAGACTTCTGTAGGGTGGCTATTACAAGCTGGCTCGTGCAGGTGGGTCCCCGTTTTTGGATTTAACAAAAGTGAGCCCCCTGGAAGGTGGCTGAGGTAGCTTGTTTTGGTCTGCAAGTCTGAGCTCACCCTGTGAGCTGGAGCTCGTGCTTGATAAACTAGAACCATTGTCTCGTGCTTTGAGCTCACGGCTTGTGTCCAGTGACCTAACGCCTCAGTCTAGTGACCTAGGCCTGTCCTTTTATTGCTTAGCAGCTCAAGCTCATCCTTAAGCAACTCAAGACCTTGACCTTAGCAACCTTAAGCTAGTTCATGGTAGGCCTTCGTTGGTTGGACTTATTCATTGGGTTTTTGCCAGCCTACTTGTGTGGCACCAAAAAGCACCCATAACACTAAGGTTACCGAAGGACCTTATTTTATTTATTGGTTGGAGTGGGAGTGAAAGACCATGTAATACCTTTCTTAGAGAGGTACAAATTGCTATTCCATTAGAATCATCATTGGTTGAAACAAATCAAATTGATCCAGTATAACATATTGTAAAATCAATAGTGAAAGTTGTATAATTTAATGCTCTTATGGTAGTATAAAAGAACCAAGTCTTGTAAACAAAATACTTTTGAGGAAATCTCGATGACTCACAAACCATAAATTACTAACGATTATGTAGTATAATTGTAGAAGCACGAATTTAACCTCAGTGATGGAATTACTCTCACTAATTTTCAAGAAGTTATTTCAATCACTAATTTTTTAGAATGGATAGAGGCAATAAATGTTGGATTGTTTTGATGATTCATAATAATGTGTGAGATCATATAGAGTTACTATAGGTTACAGGTCTATTGAATGCAAAAAGGTCTTTAAGACTAAAAGATATTCAAAGGATGGTTGAAAGGTATAAGGCTATATTGGTGGCAAAGGATCACATTTAGGAAGAAAGCTTTGATTGTAGAATTTTTTTTATTTGCTTTAATTGAAGACTTGTTATTATGGCATTGGTGGCTCATTTCGACTTGGAGCTTCACCAGATGCATGATGACCTTCATAAATGATAATTAACCAAAAACTATTTGTGTGACCGACAAGATGATTTCCAATAGACAAGTAAAGAATAATTAGTGTGTAAATTTAAAAGATTCATATATGTAATTTGAATAAAAGTCTAGACAATGGTATCCCAAGGTTATTGAGATTATTGTTTCTCTTGAGTTTAAGGAGAATGATACATTCTGTGTGTCTATTTTAAGTTGGGTATGAGCATATTTATGATTCGAGTCTTATGTTGATGATATTCTCCTTAAGAACAATGCTATGAGCCCTATGATTGAGATAAAGCATATACTATTCATATATTTAATATATGAAAGATCTTAATGATATCTCTTTTGTGTGGGACAAATGGATCTATCATGATAGATTCTGGGGCCTTTTTAGCTTGTCTAAAAGTTTATATGTTAAAAAGGTGCTCAAAAGGTTCAATATGTTTTATGTGCTCTCCAAGTATTGCATCCTTCTATAGGGTTGAAATTATTTTTAAAACCTAATATTCTCAAAATAATGTAAACATTAAAGTAGGTCTCGTATGCTTCCATTGTTAGTAGATTCTTGTATACTCAAGTATGTACACATATTGATATTGCTATTGGTTTAATGTACTTAGGAGATATTTGAGTAATCTTGGTCAGAAATATTGGATTACTACGAAGAAAGTTATGGAGTATCTATAAGATACAAGGAATCTTTGTGCTAATCTATTGCAAATTTGGTGATTTGATTGTTGCAGGCTACTTTAACTTTGATTTTATAAATTATCCAAATGACAAGTTCTGGATGTCTAGAAACATCTTTATGATGATAGGGGAAGCTGTATTATGGAAACTATCGAATAATTAATTACAGCAACCTCTATTGTGGAGGCAAAATGTGGAGCATTTTGTGAAGCCATTTGTGAGGCTAATTGGTTAAGGAATATAATATAAGGATTCAGAGTTGTAGAGAGCATATTTAGGACCTTAACCATATGTTGTGACAGTGCTATCATAGTGAACTTCTCTCAAAATAATAATAAAAGTACTGCCCATATAAGTATTTTGATATTAAGTATCAATTTGTTAAAGAGAGAAAATACGTAAATATTATAAAAGTTGCCACAGATTGTATGCTTGGGGATCCACTAATCAAAGGCTTAGATGTTAAATTTGTAACACCTCAAAAAAAAAAAAGAAAGGACTAAAATGAAATTTTCGTAAGGACTAAATTGAAAATTTTCTTTTCAGGTGGGCCTTTGTAAAAGGCAATGCAAAGTTGGAGGGCTAAACTATAATTTTCCTTATTTATTTCTTTTTATAAAATTTTTCCCAGTTGATATTTTCCTCATTCGACCTCACTCTTCTTGACTTCTCTAAAATTTTCCCGGCTCTCTCTTTTCTTCCCAGCTAAGCTGACATTTTTTGGCCTTCCTCTGGCATTCTGGTGTCCTCTGGCCGGCCACCCTTCTACTCAAACATGCGCAATAGCCTGGCAAATCAAAGCTCCCTCATTTCCCCCGCTATTGCATTTCTTCTTTTGGTGGCCCAAGCTCTGGTCTGGTGATGAACTGCGAGGTTTGGCCACTGTTAGCCCTCCGCCTTCTGTGCAGCTTCTCGGTGGCACCTCTGGCTCATGCGACAGTACAAAAGCAATAACTTCTCCCTTTTCCCTGGTTCGATTACAGATCGGCCAGCAGCTCTAATCTGGCCGCCAACGAGCTCAGCCTCGGTGCTTCAGAACCTGGTGAGTAATCCTAGGTCATCGGATTTATTTCGTAATAGCCATGTAGATAAATATCAAGATAGTTGTGTATAAACCCAAAATTGTAAAATTGATGAAAATGGAAAATTTTACTATTATTGTGATTCAGATACATTCTGGATAGAGTATGGGGTTCATAGATGTCTAAGTTCTAAGATTTCAGTAGATTTTCGAGTAGACAATTCGGAGTATAAGGTGAACGATCCTCCTCGCTTAATATTTCTCCCCGTAATGCCAATATGATATTTATGTATAAAATTTTATTATATGTTTACATGATTTTACAATTCTGTTCATATGTTCCATGTATTTACGAAGATAAATGTTGTGATAAAAATCAAATTTTATTTTATTCGTATCATAAGTATTTAATAGAAATGTTCCTATGTGTTAAACTAAAAATGAAAACATCTTTGTTATTTGTTGAATACTTCGATGGCATGGTTTACCTGGAAATGAATGCTTGAAAATACAGTTTTGGAAATGTTGATATATATATATATTACTGGATGACTTTGAGAAATATGTTATACGATGACCTCAGCTAAATGATTTAAAGTGCTGGATTCATTAGTAAATGGTTGGTAACCTGCAAGTGCACTTGTGAGTATATGTTTACCCGGGCAGGAGTTGAGGAGATATGGTAGGAGAAAATGACATGAGCGTCTGGCAGACGTGTCAAATGGCTTATGATAGGATATGTTCGTGGCTGCTGGCAGACATGCTGGATGACCCACGACGGGATTACAGGACGGTTACCTTCAGAGATTTACTTGTGAGAATCCAGCGGATCATTCGTTATACTGATATTCAGTGAAACTTTTATAAGACATCATTTTCTGTCATGCTTATGCTACGTTCGATTTATTTTTCATAAAGACTTATTTTGATATTTGTTTATG
>JANHAO010012128.1:0-16566 GCA_026873985.1 Saraca asoca | reverse complement strand
AAATTTGAGATTGTAATTGTTAGGTACTGGCTTGGGGGTTGAGAAAGAAGAATTGTAGGATAAGATGTTGTCATGCAATATCACTACATAAATTTTGCTATATATATAGATATGGGTTCTGTAGAATGAATTTTTGCCCCCATCAAAATGAAATTGATTCATCACATTCACATCTACTGTATGGCTCTTTTCCTTTTTGGTCTGCTTTCGTTTCCAAAGAGGCTACTTCACTATGTTTTCACGGTTTGAGGTTCAATTTCTTGAATGCCAAAAGAAAAAATTAATATTAATCATAAGTAGATGCAAATTTGTGCAACAATATTTCATTTTCAGTTTCATACAATGTGTTATTGGCCTTAAGTTATTGCCAAGATGATAACTTAGCCAAGATGTTTTCCTGCTCCTGATTTCTGAATTTGTAAATAGACCAAACACTACCGCAGCTCCAAACACCACCGTGTCCTGGCTGTGCTGTGTTTGGCGTTGGCCTCCTGCTCCAAATATATGAATTTACAAACAGATCAACCACAGTCGTGTCCTAGGACATGGCCTGGCCATGTTTTGCACTGGCATCCTTCTTCATATTTTTGAATTTCTGTATTTTGGTTTTGTTTCCAGTTAGCTGATTCTCCTTTTCAATGTAATTATGGGATGCTGAATCCTGCTCATAATGTAATACCTGATTGTGATGTATATAATCATTATGTTGTCCTGGGGATAGTAATCATCTATCTTGGCCCTTTCTTCCTTTTCTTTTTAACTATTAATCATACGTATATGTTACTCATGTTTCTTCCTAACAACTAAGCAGTGTTGCATACAAACTTGATCATTTGTCTAATAGTGCCAAGTACTAGATAAATCTGTCGATCCATTTCCTATTTTTCCCATGTTGAAAAAAATAGAAGGAAAGTGAAACATTTGAGTTTTATACACTATTTTAAATGTATGTTGCCATCTGAAGGTTTGATAAAAGATGTGGGAAGCCATTTTAATAATTCCTTCATCCACCTCTGCAATCATCTGATGTATATATATTAAGTTGCTATGTCTCTTTCCAGATTGTCTTCTTCTTGTCTTATTCAAATGCCTTACGGTTACACTCAAAATTTTTACTCGTGTACATAATTGTTGAATGATCAAACTACTAGAAACCTACTTGGTTCAGCTGATTTTGTTTTATAGAATTTTTAGGGTGCATTGTAGCTGGAATGCTCCAAGATAAAGGAAATTTTTACAATGATTGCATTTGATATTCATTCCTTATACAATGAATTTTACTGAATGTTGTAATTATAATAAATTTTAAAATTTTACACATCAAACTAAATTTGATAAGACACTCCTTGAAAATTTCCTATGACTACATTAAAATACCAAACAAAATTATTATTTTTAAATTTATTTATTTGGCCCAAAAAATATTTTTGGTATAAAAATTGTATATTTATTTTTAATTATAATTTAAAATTTATGAAAATGAAAATATTTTATTTATTAAATATTTTTTCTTATGGTTGTTTCATATTAATATAATATAAATTTTTTTCCCCTTTTTTTTTTCATTTTCCTTCCAACCAATCAATAAACTTCCCTTTTCTTTCCTACCAATCAACAAAATTCCCTTTTCTTTTCTCTCATTTTCTTTCCTCTATTTTTTTCTCTCCAACCAATCAGGGGGTAATTGTATGGATGAATTTTCTTTTAAATTAAAATACTAACTATAATGATTAAGTATTTAATATATTTAAGATATGACTGGAAATAAATATTTTAAGTAAATTATTATCCAACGTCAATTTCACTGTATTGAAAGGAGCACTCTCAAACGAACCTGGGCCCGCGGATCAAGTCTGCGTATTAGCAGATTTAGAGTGGATCGGATCAAAGAAAAAAAATTCATTTTACTCGCGGGTTTACATGGGTCAATCCATGCGGGTCACAATCCCTGCAGATTGGACCGGAATGACATGGACAAACCTGCGGACCATTCAATTCTTTTCTCGTTTCAGGCTTTCAGCCCATTGTGAAAGAAATAAATACCCAAATTTCCAACCCAACCCAATAGATTTCAAATTAAAAAAATGACACATATAGACTAATCTGGATATTGATCCGGTTCAAACGTGGATCAAACTGAACCACAAGCAAATAAGTCCACGAACCAAAATCCACACGTATTAGATTCCATTTTCCCCAATCCATCCGTTTGATGGTCCTAATTGGAAACTGATTTTTCCACGGAAGCTTTCCGCTGCTTTCAAGGAACTTTGACCAAAAGGACAAAAATGTCCCCAAAGAGATGAAATTGTCGCAACTCTCAATAGACTTTGGTAATTATGTGCTTTTATTATTATTCCACCAGGCTGTCAATTCCCCAGCTTAACATCTTCTATTATTTGTTTTTCAATCGTTTTTCCTTTTTCTTTTTTTAATTTTAGTTCCTTAATTTAGATTAAATTCAATCATAAAATAAAATTTACTAGAAATATTAAATTAAAACATATATATTTAATGATAAAAAAAATACTATTTGGATAAATGAATATCATGGAATTGATTTACATTTAAGTAATGTCTATTCGAGTTAAAATAAATATATTAAATATGAAAAATATACATACTCTTACCTGTAAAACATTAAAATGAAAAATAGACACTAGTGTATGATCCTTCTTTCAAGACAAATTATTCGTCGCTACAGTCATGAATTTAAAGAATTATATATTGTACAATATATGACAAATTAAATGCAATTTTTAATTAAAATATATATTTCATGACAATAATCATCATTCCAATAGCAATTCAGTCAAATGAAATGTCTTCCCTTGAATTAAGTCAGTGAACATGATGCTGTTTCCCTATTATCTATAGGAATTTTTTGCCTATTTCTATAATTGCCACTTCTATCTCAACAGAGCATGGCATATTTATCCTTTTTCGGAGTCTTTGATGGTTAATGGATTACCCTTTTTGGATTAGAGATGGTAAAAATATGAATATTTAAATGATGTTATTTGAATTGATAGATATTTATTCAATAAATGAAACTTAAATTAAGTTTATTATTTAATAATTTAAATTTAAGTTTAATTATTAAATATCTAATAAATTTTAAGTCTTTTTAAATATGATATCAGATCCACTTAAATAATATATTTTATAATAAATTAATTATTATTAATAAGAAAAACAATCATTTTATATTTTTTTAATTTTAAAAATGCATAATTATATTTTTTCAATTCCAAATAAATTCAAAACAAATTCTCATCAAATCTTTAAAATGATTGATCTTAACGGGCCTTGAATCTCTTTGAATTATTTGTTCCCGTCGATCCAATCCAACAGAGAATAAATAAACAGAGATAAAAACTAAATTTGAATTTGTTGAAATAAAATCGAACTTATCATATGAGGAAGGAAGCAAACAAATGAGGTGAAAAGAGGGCAAAGAACTCTCTAAGGTAGGGTTTGGAAGAAAAGGAGGCTGAATTAGACAAAGAAAGATGCTTAGGAAGGAGGTATTTTTGCGCATATACTAAATTGGGAATATGAAGTTGACACTGAAATAAGGGTTTTTAATTTAACATTCCAATGTTATTAAAAGTGGGCAAAGCCTCAATTTTGTCCTTTGGGGGTAAAGTTCCTTCGAATTGATAAATGCTTATGCGGAAATATCATCTCACGATTGCATTTTAGGAAATAAGATATGTATCTTTTTTATTTGTTTTATTGCTTCTAAGTATAATGTGCTAAAAAATTGTTAGAAGAAAATTTAAAAATGACTTATATGTTTTCGACATAATAAATTTTGATTATAACAAATTAGTATTACATATTAAAGTATGTTAATGTACTAAAGTGTTATATAAGTTTAACAGGTACACTATGTTATGATTAATAAATTTATGATATGATAATAATGTACATTCGTTTAATTCCTTGTTATATTGTTTAATATGAATCATGTATATCTATATCTTTAAATACTAAATCAGACTAATTATATGATTTGCAAAATTTTATGTATATTTTATAGAATTATCTAAAGAAACAAAACTGAGCATTAGAATCAACAAATGGAAAATCTTATTATACTCAATTCAAAAAGGAATAATAAAAAACAAGTAAGAAAGAAGAGATACTTTAGATATTGAAGAATTAAAATATTTTCAGAAACTTGGAAATATCAAAAAATGTCTAAGAACTTCATTATATATAGCTTTTTTTTTTTAGGCATAGACTTTTTTGTAAAAAAAAAGTTTTTCTTAATATAAAGTTCAAAACATGTTTTATAAATTCTTAACTAACTCAAAATGTTTTTTAAAAAAAATAGTTCACAATCATATTTTCATAATATAGCCTTGATGACACTTTAAAAATAAATGAGATATGAGTTTGGTCTTTTTTATTTTGATCTTTAGTCACTTTTTTTTTATCATATCTCACAAAATAATTATGATTTAATTGTGAAATTTATTTCAAATGAAAATAGACTACAAAAGCTTTTCATAGACTAGTCATTTTCTTAAAATGATTAAGATATGAAAGAGTTATGACCTTGTCAAATTAAGTCAAAAAATCAATTTTTTACAATCTGACCTTTTTGACATTTGTTCATTATTTTCATGATATCTCCAAAAATACATATTATATGAGTATGAAACTAGTTTTATTTGGAATTATATTCAAATAACTTTCAAACAATAGATTTTTTGCTTAAAATGGGCTTGTGATCTTTTAAAACTGAGTTTGCAATCCTACCTTTGAAAATTGATTTTTGACAGATAGAAAGTTGGTATTTCAATTAAAATCAATTCACAACTCTAGAATTCACAAGAATCAATTTCTCCATTTTGGTGTGAATTATAATGGCTACTTTTCATTTAAAGGTGTCCCAAATGACTATAATAATATTATGTACTTCTTATATAAATTAAAAATTATCAAATATGATATATAGAGTTTCAACTTCATAGTTTATCATTTATTATTTTTTCTTTTATCAAAATTAATATTTAAGTCCTTTATTGTGAAATTCTTTTATTATAGTTGTTTCATTTGTTTTATTTACCCTTAGGAAAGTTTATTTGATTTGTCCTTTGTCTTGTATTAAAATTTAATTATAAAGCATGAAATTCATTTTAATAAACATTTTAAGGGTGAGATATC
The DNA here is from genome assembly GCA_026873985.1 of Saraca asoca. Classification (NCBI taxonomy): domain Eukaryota; kingdom Viridiplantae; phylum Streptophyta; class Magnoliopsida; order Fabales; family Fabaceae; genus Saraca; species Saraca asoca. The sequence continues at coordinate 11,388 of JANHAO010012128.1, read as the reverse complement.
TCTTAAGATTTGATTGAGAAGGTAAGGTATTCTTTAGAAATTCTTTGAGAGGGTATGATATCCTTTGTAAAGAGTAATTTACTCAAAGAGAAGTAAAGATATTGTAAGACTTCTTTGAGTGTCAATTGAAACTTGAAGGGATAGTGAAGAAGTATCTCAAGCTTATAAAATTTGAAAAGTGGATGTATATTTTAAGGTGGATCATCAAAAGAAAACCACTATAAATCTTGAATTTAATTCCTCTTTCCCTACTCTCTTTATATTCTAACAATTTATATTATCTTGATTATTTTGTTCTTGTTAATATTAATTAACTATAAGATTGTGAACTTTAAATTGTTTGAGTAATTTTGTTGAAATTGTTGATCTATTAGTTCTAATATATTGAATATTTGAAAATAAATCTACTCTATTTTTGTTGATGAAAATTGTTAGATATATTAAGTTTTAATGTTTATCTTGTTGCTTGAATGTTTGTATGATTGAAAGATTGATATCCATCTATATATGTGCTTCTTGATGCTTGGCTTATACATAATCGAATCAGTTACTTTGCATAAATATTTTGAATTATTATGCCTTAAATGCAAGTATTTTCATAAAGTTATATTGGGATGTTGAATTAAAATTAACCCATAACTTTTCATAATCAAGAGTTTTTCTAAAAAATTTTTAAAAATTTTAAAAATATTCAATTCATCCTCTTTTGGATGTAAATTGTCTTGTCCTACATCATTTGTCTTTTCTATATTCTTTTAATTGAGATTTTAATATTTTTAATTTTTTGAAAATTTCATAAAATGACTTATAAGATTTAAAATTTTAAAAAGATTATATGATATTGTACTTTACTTTAATTTAGAAGAGTTATCTGCATCTTTTCCTTTCAAATTTGACCTTATTTTCTCTTTGATTTTTTTTATCCAAATATATATACGAGGGTAAGAAGACTGATTGACAAACATATCCAGGCCAAAGTCACGTAAGTTACATCTAATCTATTACCAAATATAATTAATTGGAGTGGATCAGAAAATCTGGATGTTTTTTTGTGATGCATAATCTCTCTCTCTCTCTCTCTCTCTCTCTCTCTCTATATATATATATATATATATATATATATGGAAAGCATTTCAGATGTTTTGAAACAAGTCTTCCTACTATATATATATATATATATATATATATATTTGTGCTTAGGAAAGCTCCTTTTATGGAGATAAAGGTATAGAAAAAGAGAGAACATAAATGCTTTCTTTTTCTTTAGTTGGTGCTCCGATAAAACTTACTTTTGAACTTGTTTTGAAAAATTAAAGACCTAAGAAGAACCAAAAGGCACCTATGATTATGGTTAAAAAAAAAAAAAAGAACTATTTTTGAGAGGAAAATTTTAGTTAACTATGTAAGATTGAAGGACATGCCTCTTTCATTTATGTTTTCCTTTTAAATTAATTGAAGCTTCAAACATAGATATGTGATTAGTAATACTAAGAAATTAGTCATTGGGAGTAGGATGTTAAACGGGCCTGCTAGGCCGGCAACTTTTTACGAGACGGGTTAGGTGAAAGGTGGCCTATTTAAATGTGAGTTTAAATAGACCAAACCCGTTTAGGCTCGCATCTGTGCGAGCCGATGAGTTTGATACTAAATTAACGTTAAATTCACGGGTTTTACGGGCTAGCTCGTATTTTTATACGAGACGGATAAGATAAATAGTGGCCCGTTTAAATGTGGTAGGCCCGCATCCACGGGCTGGCCCCGTTTTGCATTCCTAATTGGGAGCAAATTAGCAGTGTGTAACTTAAAAAGTTTACGGAAATTTTTAGTTTCAAACTCCCTTTCATTATCATTGCAATTGATACTACTAAAAAATTAAATCCAAATCAGATGTGAATCTTCTCTTTTAAATTGTAGTTATGTTAGTATCATGTTAAATAAGTAATTTTTAAAAAATAAGTTTAAATTACATTTTTTTGTCTTTATAATTTGTTTTAATTTATAATTTTATCTCTATATTTTTCTTTGTAATTAGATTTCTAAAATATAATTTTGTTTACAATTAAATTTTTATTATAATCAATTCAGATATTTCCGTCAACAATTATTCAATATAAAATACATTTATTTATGCAGTTATATTATGACACAAAAAATATAATAGAACCTTAATCATAAAAAATACTAAGATAATAAAAATCATAATTTTAATCATACATGTTTTTGGTTATGATGGATCAAATTCCATTATATATGTTTGAATAGTTTCTTCAAACTATCACAATTTATTCTTCCCATTAATAATTCTTTATTGTTATGTTTTAATATAATCATATAAGTTAAGAAATATTAATCATACTAGATAATTAGAAATAAAAATCTTCAAATTATTGCGTCTAAAGAATTGAGTACAAATAAAAATAAATTCTAAACACTTAATTACAATAATAAAGGTATAAAGATGAAAGGGAGTAAAAATTTAATTTAACCAATAACTAAATATAAATTATATATTTTTCAATATTGTTTTTTGAAATGAATTATTAATAAGTTAAATGGAAGAAAATTATAAATTCTTAAATTTGAATTTTTTGTTAATCAAGTTTAATTTGATATTTAAATTTGTTATTTATTAAATAAATTAAGCGGAAATCAAACAAAAGTAATTCAAAATAATTTTATTTCATTTGCACCCTAGCTATGCCCGAAAGAAAGGACGCAACCAAATAAAAGCCCTTAAGATTTCCAACCACTGGATTTGTATAGGCCTCGAGTGATTGGTGGCTTGGTCCTATGGGCCTTTTAGCAGTTTGCAATACACTGGGCTTTGCATTGTGGTTAGGGCATGAATGGAACAAGAGATGGAAGGGTGTAAATACAATTATACAAAATTTTAAGGGGATGAATGTAATTTTCCTTCTATAGGTGAGGTTATGTTAATTATTTTGCTGGGCTGCCAGATTACTGTGCTGAGACCTCTGTTGTGTTTTGTAATTATTTTATATTTATGAATCTATTCTGGTTAAAATTCTCAATAATTAATTATAGACTTAATAATTTGATTGTAGCTTTTTTTTTTATATAGATGTTTGGTTCTACTTTTAATAGTTAATTATATATAATAATTTTGACTAAACTAAAAGTTATTTAAAATAACTTATTTTAGTAGGGATTATAAAAAGAAAAATGTTAAAATTCGTATCTACATTAATATCACTTTTATTTTCTTTTGCATCATTGCTTTTATTCCAATAATAAAAATAAAAAGTGATTTTTATACATTATTTAAATGAAAATAAATTATATATAACCAATCATTCAAAAATGTTATGAAATATAAAATAAATTTTATATAGGAACATGACTTATAAAAATAATATTTCATATTGCACATTGCTCTCACAAGAAAAATTTTCTCACTTCGCCCTCAGTCAGTTATATATATATTTATCCAGATTTAGTTGTTTATTTCAATTATTTTTTATTAACAATGATATTTTTCTTACATCTCAATTTTTATTTTTATTCTCTTATTTTTCTTTTAAAAAAATAAACCTCACATATAAAATATAAATATAAATTAAGACATTATTATCATTTGTGAAGCATATGCATTTTAGATATTATAGGTGCAAAAGTCAAGAGATGAGGAGGCAAATGCTGGCATCATGCAACTTAGAAGGACTAAGGAGGGACTGCGTCCTTGGAGGATATGCTACATGCACGACTCAAGTTAAGATCCACACTACTGTCATCACAATTCCCTACCTTCTCAATCATTCCATTTTTTCTGCTTCCTCTCTCTTCCCCCTGTTTATTCTATCACCAAAACCCATTTCTGTTAAATTCCTTAATAAATATGAAAATATCATACTTTTAGTCTACTGTGAAATTTAATTTTTTTTAATTTGATTTCATTTTATTTTAATAAAAATAATTTCAATTTATTTATAAATAATTTTTTTAAAATATATTAAAAAATACAATAAATTCAATTAACAAATATATTTTGATAATATCATGATAAATAAAATGTTATAAATTCAATTAAAGTTTTCTATATAATATGTGTTTTAGATCAAATGAAATAAATTCTGGTGAAATTTTAATAAATTTGATGAATTTTACAATAGTATAAATATAATTAAAATAAAAATTATAAATAAAATATCTTTTAATTTAAATCTAAACACCATCAAAAAAAATTATTTGAAAATGAAATAAATCTTTTTTTAACTATTTCAAATAGGAGGTTAGAAAATATGGGAATGAATATACATATAGGACATGAGAATATAAAAATTAGTCAATATTGATAGAAATCAAAAGCAAGCATTCAATCGCTTTGTTTTGTTTTGTTTTTTTAATATAAACTATAGATAATTAATGAAAATTCTTACTTAATAGAAATAAAAAAAGGATGTGCATAATTTTTAAAGATGGAGATTTTGTACATGTCTTCGAATTTATTATTTTTTTTAACAAAGTAAAAGATTTTCTCATGTTGATCCAACATGGCTCTCATGCATGCCTGTGCAGCATAGGACAACAAACTTGGATGTACGGACAGTCCTGCCGTTCCATGTGTAGCCATGATATAGGAAGATGGTGTCAACAGCTGGTTGTCGTTTTGGGAATGAACCAGCAGCATGGCTCGTCGCCTTTCTCTCTTATGCGCGTTTTGATGGCCTCCCAGTGCCTGAGAATTGGCAAAAACGCGATGACAGAAATGGCATCCGAATAATCTCTTCCTGCTCAATGGAATGGGCTTAGACGACCTGTCGTCGGTGCCAACTCTTAATGGGAATCCAAATAGCTTCAAGGATTTCTTCTCCGACTCACTCATTCTCACTTCTCAAGTTGATTCTCAGTGCCACCAAATTCCTACTTATGTAATAAGTAGTCACAGGGACAATGGTAAAAGCTAATTCTTCCATGCATTTTAAAACATGTAATATTCAAAATGTGTGGGGTCGGTTTGAACGTAACGTGTCGATGTCGCATTGGTTTAGAATACTAAGTAGGCATTGTCGGTAACGAGGAAGATGAATTCCTTATTTCACTATATATGATGCAAAAATATACAAGAAATTGAGTAAAGAAGCACGTGGATTTGTTGTATAAGAATTTGGATCTTATAAATTGAGGGTTTTTTTTTTTTTTTTGTGTCTTTCTGTTCTGCTTCTACCGTGGATTAAGAAATTATCTTTCTTATGATACACCTAAGAGAATTTCTTAGATTGTAATTTTGTGTCTTGACTATGTTGAATACACTTAATTATCTTATATGTTTAGTTGGCAAATTATAAATATTGTGGTTATTTAAATCATATTCTATCATGTATATATTAAGAGATTATTAAAAAAAAAACTTCATTATAATGACATTGATATCATTATATTTTTAGAGTGGTATATTTATTTATTTATTTTGTGATAAGAGAAGTAAGTGTACGATTTGTTAACAGTAAATTTCGATTCTGCCAGAATTCAGCCAACCAGAAAGATTCTTCTGGGACTCAAACTGTTTTTCGATTGAACAAGTAAAGATGAAGAGGAAGGGCAGAGGAGGAGCAGCAAAAAAAACACACAGTATTTTTAACATGGTTCGGCCAAAATCAGGTGGCATCGGTCCTTACGTCCACAGTAGCGTTTTATTATTCTGAAAAAATTTTAGCAGAGTTATAGTATCTCCGTTCGAGCTTAGCTTACTTACAGTGATCTCTCTCCTCTTATTTATAGAGGATGGGGAGGTTACAATGGTAATTACATAGTTTGTATTTCTGTTACATCAAAATAAAATGTACTAGATAGCCTAGACCACAGTAAAATGTCTTCTGCAGACTGGTAGCTGACTTCCGGAATTTGCTTTCTGCGGGTGGGCCCGTGATGCCGCTTCTGAGAGGGTTGCTGCTTCAAGTTTACTCTCAACGAGCTTTTAGTTAGGCGAGGTGCACTGTCCATGAGTTAGGACTCTGGATTGTTGTTGGCCTTCGGTCAGTAAGGGCAAACTTCGCGAGCTCGCCTTTGATAATGCGAGCTCATGCATAGCGAGATGCTGGATATGCAAGTCGGGTCTCGTCCCTTAGTGAGTGGAGACTTTGTCTTGTTCTGTGCTTGTATAGGTAGTGACCTGCCAAACTTGGCTATTTTTTTACTTAGTCTAATCTGTCGTTAGGCCTTTGCCAGCCCATCTCATAGAATTAGAAATCACCCATAACATTAAGCCCTCCAACTCTTAGCTCGTTTTGCAGGCTAGGAGTTGAACAATTTTGCTGGCAAAGGGCCTTCTTTACGTATTACTATGCAGTCAAAGTCTTTGGTTAGCCTATTGTTTCATCTAATCCAGGTCATACCTCATGCCATACGTGTCTCATTATCACGGATGAGTCTGCCTTATTTTCTTCCAAGACCTTTAATAGAAGTGGTTGGGAGTTCTTCTAGACTCTTTGGTAAGACCTGGCTGGTTTATTTAAAGCACGGGGAGTTCTTCCTCCTTCATTGAGTGAACTAATGGCTGCCTTAGACAAGCTCCCATGTTTTTGGTAGTTTGGTTTCTGGCGAAGCATCTTGAGGCGTGTATAGCCTGCTGCATAAGATTATGAGGTGTGAATGCCTTGTTGCACATAAATCCTATGAATAGCTTCTCTTGTTAGTTGTTGGAAAGTCTTGTGCAGGCCTTGGATTATTTCCTCATGATGATGCCGTGAGGTTTTGCTTTTTTGGCTAGACCCCTCTACTTCTCAGTCCCAATGGAAAGGGTGAGTCAAGAAAGGAATCATTCATATGCTGGCTAGTCCTCTTGCTAGTGCTGGCTGGAATTTGTCTCCATGAAGCCAGTCTCCTTTCCAGAATGTAATAGTCATAGGCTTCTTTTGTTTTGACTTATATTTTGATTCTTGATAATGCAAATTTACCTTGTTGAGGCTTTTTAATGAATGAAATTTTCCTTCATGACTCTTGCATGTAGCATTGTGTTTGAATGTTCTGCACATCATAGATGATAGTATGAATTTCTGTAAATCATGATAAAATAAGATACTTGAATAACCAATCAGCAATGCTTCTCGATGAGTAAAGAGTTGGGCATCGAGGTGCCTTAGTGATGAGTAGTATATAGGTAGCATGAAAGCTGCGCCTAGAAAGAAGTCGCATGTGAGCTGTGGTCATTTGGTCACATGAGGGTTGCGAACATTAGGTCGTATGAGAGCTACGAACATTAGGTCACATGAGAACTATGCTTAGCAAACTGCGCCCCAATAATCTTGTTGCTCAGTGGGCGTTATGAGTTTGACTTTCCTAACAATCTTGTTACTCAGTCTCACAGTAATCTTGTTGCTTAATGGAATAGTAATCTTGTTACTCAGTCTCGTAGTAATCTCGTTGTTCTATAAAATAGCAATCTTGTTACTTAGATCCACAACAGTCTTATTACTCAGTGAGATAGCAATCTCATTGCTCAATGAGATAGCAATCTCGTTGCTTAGGCAAGATATGAACAACTCTTTACCAGTAGTCTCACTACTCAAGTAGGAAATGAGTTTATTCTTACACCTTTATGCCTCAGCTGACGAGCTGGCAATGATCCTAACATGCAAGGTGTTTCAACTGAAAAGCTGGTAGCGAGATCAAGCTTGATTTTGTCAATCATAGAATAATTCTCTTTTATATAACATTCTACTGAGGAATGGTGAACAGAGAAATTCAAAGGGCTTTATTAGCCTCTAAGCATCATTACATCATCAAAATATAGTCTTTCGCGAAGGGTCTTACTCGTGATCAACGATCCACTAGGGTTGTTAAAGTTGCTCAGAGGGTCGGACTACATATTCTTACAGGTGACCTCTTTTGACGAGGTCCTCTATGGCATCCCTTAATGCCCAACGCTCTGAGGTGTTATGCCCGACCTCATTGTGGTAGGCATAGAACCTGCTCGTATCTTAAGACCTATTAGGGGCCCTCGAGCGTTTAGGTTTCCCAAAATCTTCCTTATTCCATTCTGTGGCAAAGATCCTATCTTGAGTGTCAAATGGGATGTTGTAACTTTCATGGCAGCCTTAATGCCAAGGTCGCTTGGTTTAGGTTTTCTTTGTGGGCTAGCCATCAGGGTTAATTCTCTGACTCTCAATGCTCCTTTTCTTGCTTTGAGTGGAATAGTTTGCCTCGTCCTTCTAGTAAGGCTTTCCCGAGTCGAAGGTTTCTTCCCACTTGATTTACTTGGCAACTCATTTATAAAACTCGATTAAATCTTTCACCAGGGACTTGTATAGGCTTTTGTATAACTTTTCATCCTTACGGAGTCCCATGGAGATTGTTGCCAAAATAGTTTCTTTAGATAGTCTAAACCTGGCAATGTAATCCTTTAGTGACTCATGCTTACGTTGGAAGATCATCGCGAGGTCATAAGAGGGCATGAGTTGTCTTTTCAATGCTTGATACTGGCTAATGAACTTCTGTTGACACTCTTCCAAACTACATATTAAGCAAGTTGGAAGACTTCTGAACCAAGCCCAAGGTACACCTCCTAGTATAGCTAGGAAAATTCGACACTTGACTAGAGGATCGACCGTTTACAGGTCCATCTGAACATTGAATGTGTCCAGATGATCATAAGGATCAGTGTCCCTATCGTATAGTGGAATCACGGGGACTTTAAGCGAAAGAGGGAGGGGATGTGTTTCGATCTCTTTGGAGAATGGTAACCTTTCCTCATAGCGAGCTCGGTCATTCAGAGCTTGTAAACATTCCTCTAACTGGTACATCTTTTGATGCAACTCTTCCAACAATGGGTCCCGTGCCCTTGATTGCTGGCTAGAAGATTGCTAATCCCTTTGACTCTCCTGGTCGTGAGAACAGTGACTTGGAGACTGATTAGTTTTGCTCGAACATCCAGCTTATTACTGCTGGGGAATATTCCCAAGTGTAATGGCTTCATTTTGCCTTTGCAAACCCTGAGCCTGCGCTTGTGCTAGCATGGTGACTATTTTAGTCAGTTCTTCCATCATATGTTCTAATCTCTCTTGATGTTAAAGCCAGGCTTGAGCTCTATCGGAGCCATTGGCAGTGGCAGCAGGTTGAAAAGAGCTAGCTGGGGGCAAGCTAGTAGCAACACCTATGACAGGAGCGGTAGAGGAGTCTTTTGTAGACACATGACCTTTCGAGGGGTCAACCAATGCATTTGAAGCTCTGGTGGCTCTCCCTCTTGCCATTGTGGTCACACCAGAAATCAACCAATGTACAAGAAATTAACCAGGGAACAGATGAGTCCCCATAGACTGCGCCAAAATATTGATGATGAATTTTGATTCTATCAGAATCTAACCAACCTAAGAGGTTCTTCTGGGACTAAAACTATTTTTCAGTTGAACAATCAAGGATGAAGAGGAAGGACAGAGGAAGAGTAGCAAAAAAAAATAATATTTTTAATGTGGTTCGACCAAAATTGGTGACATTGGTCCCTGCATCCACGGTAGCATTTTATTATTCTAGAGAAATTTTAGCAAAGTTACAGTATCTCCATTTGGGCTTAGCCTACTTACAGTCATCTCCCTCCTCTTATTTATAAAGGATGGGGAGGTTACAATGGTAATTACACAGTTTATATTTCTATTACATTAAAATAAATGTACAAGATAGCCTAAACTACTGTAAAATATCTTTTGTAGACTGGCAGCTGACTTCTAGAATTTGCTTTTTGTGGGTGGGCTCGTGATGCTAGTTCTTGTAGACCAGTCCTATAAACTAAGTCTGAGAGGGTTGCTATTTCGAGTTTACTTTTAACAAGCCCTTAATTGGGTGAGGTGCACTGTCTATGAGTTGGGACTTTGGATCGTTGCTTGCCTTTTATTAGCAAGGATGAATTTTGCAAGCTCGCCTTTGACAATACGAGCTCGTGCATAGCGAGATGCTGGCTACACAAGCCAGGCGTCGTCCTTTAGCGAGTTGAGACTATCTTATTCTGTGCTCGTACAGGTAGCGACCTGTCGAACTTGGTTCTTTTCTTACCTAGTCTGATCCACTGTTGGGCTGTAACACCTGGAAATATAGGAAAATAAAAAGGAAAATTTTAAATAAAATTTAAAAATTGGAAAGGACTAAACTGGAAACTTTTCAGGGACTAAAGTGAAAAGACTTGATTTCGGGTGGGGCAGATTTTGAATTTAGGCAAAGTTTTAGGGTTAATTTGAAAATTTTGGGCCAAAACTGGCCCAATCGATTTTCGATACCCATGGCTGATATTTTTTCATCCTTCTCTCTCGATTTCTCCAGAAGTCGCATGACGTCTTCTTCTTCTTTCTCCTTTTTTCTTGGCTTTTTCAGAAATTTTCAGAAATCTTCCTCCTCATCGCCCAAATCCAGTATGACACCGGCTAGCTCCTACCTCCTTGGGCTTTGCTTTTGATCAAGAAAAGCTCAACTATGATATTCGAATTCTTCTTTCTCATTGGGCCAAAGCTGGTTCGGCAATAGTGGTGATGTTCAGCCGAGCAGGTCCATTCCACCGTGGACGGTCGTCATCATTCAGGCTTCCTTCGGTAACCTCCTCTCCTTCCTCTCTTCTTGGTGCTTTCCCGTAGTCCATGATGGCCGGTTGTGATTCCTTTCTTTTCCAGCGAGCTTCCCTCCATTGTAGCAAGTTGGTTTGACCGACCACCCATTTTGGGCCATCGGCGATGCTCCGGCCAATGGTGAGCTGATAGTAGTCACTTCCAGGCCTGGTGAGTAATCCTAGATCATCGAATTTATTTTATAGTAACTCTACAGTTGATTTTTTAAGATATTATTGTTAAAAGCTCTTAGCAGTTTAGTTTGTTCAACAGCCTCCACAGGCTCACTGGAAGCATCCCAGCTTCGGCCGAGCTGGCTACTAATATTTTAGACCCTATCGAACAATCCTAGAATAAAAGATTTATTTCGTAGTAATCGTGTATTAAGATATCAAGTTCTTTGTATACAATCCTTTATATGTGAAATTCCTGAAAAATAGTGTTTTGTTGTTAAATTGCCTTAGAAACTTCCTTGGAAAAGTGATGAGGACTTTGATATTCCAATTGTGAGATCGTAGTAGATTTTCTTTCAAGTGGTCAGTTTGAGTTCAAGGTGAGTGGACAATCCCTCTTCGCTTAACAATCCTATGTGTAAATATAAATAGTTTTACCGTATGAAATACTATTATTAATTTTTATAGATGATGAGATTTACAGATGTATATTAAAGTGATTTTGAAAGCATATTTACATGTTAGTATTTTGAAATGATTTGCTATGATGAAACTCTACATTTTTATATTGATTGGTAGTATGGGATATGTTAGTTAGATAGGTGCCCTAGAGTCAATTAGATTGAGCTCTATTGTATTTACAACTGTACATTCTGTTGATTTGATAATAA
>JANHAO010012127.1:0-16563 GCA_026873985.1 Saraca asoca | reverse complement strand
TGTTATTTTTAAGCCAATCTAGAATACCCTTTTCTGAGTCTGAAAGCTTCCCTTCTTTTGCCCTCAAAGATCCTTCCACAAAATCAAAGTAGTCCTTGTAGTTACGCTTGTAATAACTATCCAGCCGCTGCAACACAAATTTCTCAAAAGTTAAACAATCACCAACAGATGTGCGCATCTAATTTGGCTCATTTATGCAGTAAAGAGATATTTGTTGTTCTGCAAAATATCATTAAACATTCATATCTAAAAAAGCCATTTTTGTATTATCTTGACAATTGTGATATTTAAATTCACAACCTCCTAAACGTTGGGATTCATTTAACTCAATAATATGTTTACCTCTTTGTCATTTTTTGCCTTGTTTTCCTCTGATTTCTTGAGATATTCTGATAACAATTCATTGTAACATTGTATTAGTAGCAGAAGATAAGTAGTGTAAATGAAGAGCTGAAGAGAGTGATACGATAGTATATACTTCGAAGAAGCTGAGTCCTAGAGTCAGGTTCTTGGGCGATGGCAATTACTGTGGATAAGAGGAGACCTCTTCTTCCCACGTTTGTACAGCGGATTGCTGCTTTCTCTTGTTTTTTATGAACTGCCTGCAGATTGGAAGAAGCATATTTGTTTACTGTGACAGTTAGTGCCATCAATATGCTTTGCCCTATTGAACTCATTTCAAGGTTTTCATTACTCTCTCTGTTTTCTCTCTTGTATTATTTATCGCTAATGGATAATGAGGATGAGGTTGCAAAGTGGTCACCCAGCATAAGTACAAAGTTATGTGAAGAAGAAAAAACAGAAACCTTTCTTTTTTACTTTCAACAAGAAAATTTGATCAAACTCATGTGCAAAAAAAAAAAAAAAGGTTGAGGCAGAAACCTAAAGTAAAATAATTTTAGTACTATTTGCATCTACTATCATCTGTTGTAAAATTTTTACAGACACGTAATTTAAATTAAACTGAGTCTATTATACATGTATTAAGTATCAAAGTTGCCTTTGAGAAGTTACATGTGAAAATGATATTTTTCATTTATTAAGTTGGCAATAGAGACAATTAAATCATGCTGTAGTTGTGATATATTCTTAACTTTCTGGGTTAAATAACAAACCATATGGTGATTTGTGTTACATCGATGGGGTTGGAACTAACGAAACATGTTAAATAAATCTAGCATTTCAACATGTTATTACGGGCAAAAGGAAGAGACAAATACTTGAAAAATGCATCATTCTGACAAACAGTATGGAGAACAAGCTGTTAGATGTAGACTGAATACTGCGCATCACTCACAATTCAAGGTGTTGATGTCCTTTTTCAGAGCATTGAATAAGGCACTCAAGTCAAATACGGCTCGAAGTCTAATATGAACAAAAAGCTATTTTTTTTTTTTTAAGTTTCATATTAATTTTTTTAAATAAATGAATATTTTTGTAATTTGTCATGTTACAAATTTTTTTATGAAATGTGCAGTAGATGCCCACAAAAATACAATTTCATCGACAGAAATTCCTTTACAATTTCTTTTTTCAAAATTCGAACTTCTTATTAGAAGTTAGCAAAATCATGCAAAAAAAGTAACTTATTTTCACAAATCACATATGCATGCAACTACTTTTCAAGACCTATGCTAGCAAAGCCCTTTGGAACAATTCTCTTTAGACTGGCTGTTTCGTTTGGAGTCCTTGCAGGAGCCATTTAGGCCTTGCTCGTTTAAAGCGAGCCATCTTGTTCTTATTACCCAGAATAATACTTGAACTTGTACACCCCCCTACAACCCCATCACACGCTCAGAGTAGCAACCTGATCAAACTTCAAATAGGTGAGACCAATTTGACTATATAGTAAAATGTTGTAAAGAACCAGATAGTCTAAATAGTACAATCCTAGAATTACAGCAAGTTAACATAAAGTTGATGTTCCTCACACAGAATTATATGCATTATGAAACACAGCAGTTGTTGCAGACCAGAGGTGTGTATGGGAGCCAGCCGATGTAGCAAGAGAATAAACTATAAAGCATTTACAGACAACCTATAGAAAAACTGAGTTACGAATTACACTTTTATAAGAAGCAAAAACATGGGCCAACCGCACCCAGCAAGCGTATTAATATTTAACCACTTCCAGACAAGCTATAGAAGAATTAAGTTTCAAATTACACTTGTATAAGAAGCATAATCGGGAGTCCAGCTATTCCAGCAAGCGCTTGTGCTTACACCAGGCAATAGCAACCACATACAAGAATATGCTTCCAGCAGTCCCGCCACCAACAGTCCAGAGGAACTCTTTATTCCCAGCTAATTTTTCATCAAAAAGCTCAATATGAATATTCATGCCAAAAATACCAGCCACGACAACAAAGGCACTCACTACTAGGGTTGCTGTTGTCAACATTACTCCCATTTGCAGCAGATGGTTCTGTTTGTCATCCAGCATAATGTTGATGTAGTCCTCTGTGTCATCAACATACTCCCTAAGCTTCAAAGGGACAGCCAACAAAAGAAGTCAGTCACAGCAATAGAAAAGTCAAAATTTCACCCTTCAGCTAACTGGCAAATGATATCAAGTCACAAAATATCTAACAGGTAAAACTAGTTACATTACATAAGATTACAGAAGAATAAAAACAATACAGAATAAACAGAGAATGAAATGAAACTACATACAGTGGATAATTTGTTAAGTGTTCCATCAATTTGCACAAAGTATGCTTCCAAGAGCATCTCAAGCTCCTCTACATCAAGGTGTTTGGTTACAGCACTGTAAGTAGTGCTGGTACGGGTTCCATGGCTGTCCCTGCCAATTGCATTAGGTGCACCAAACATTTGGGCTCTGGAGTTGTCAGCATTTTGATGATCTTCATTATTAGCAGAGCCTCCGAGAGGATCCAATGATATTTCAGGAGGCATCCTGGTGAAGACAATTGAAGGTTTTTAAGGCAGACCATGAGAAAAAGGAAAAAAAAAAAAAAAAAAAAAAGAGGCAACAACATGATGAAATTGATAGTAAACTTAAATGCCTGTCATCCATATCTGGCTGAAGAACTTGATTATCCATGTCGTCATCATTCATGGATGAGGCAGAAGAATCTTCAAGTTGTTGAGCTACCTTCTCTGTCAGATACATCTCAGCCATATCTTCATCGTCATCTAGCAAGTGCTCTAATTCATCTCTTACCTGGAGATCAGCATACTTCACTATCAATCAAAAGTACCCAACATAACTGGCACCAATAAAGTACAGAATGAAAGAAGAACAGTCCAATTGGTAATGTCATCTAAGCATGAATTTTCAGTCCTCTTTTTTTTTGTGATGAGCAAGAGCTCCAATTGGAGATCAACCTTTTGAACACGGCCAGTTATTGTAACTAAGCGGCTTTTAATTTGACGAACACGTTCCAAATTGAGAGTACTAATCTTTGAAGTCAACTTATCCAAGGCAGGATGAGCCTCCTGTTCCAATGTTTTTGCCTGCATGAAAAGATTAGAAACAGGTATAAAAATGTTCATAGCACACCAAGAAGGGGGAGAAAACTAACAAGCAGTAGAGAAAGCTCACATACCTCATTTTCCAAGACGCTACAGGCAGCCTCAAGACATGCCTCTAATGCTACAAATTCAAACGGAAGAATCTTCATTCCATCCCGATTCTGGAGCTCTTGCTTCCCTTCTACCTTGCCTTCACCATCCTGATCTGGGAACCTTGGAAATCCCATTGAATCATTTTGAGGACTAGGATCCCTTGATTGTGGCTCTTCCAAATCATACAGTTCTCTCCAGTTTGAATCATCACCATTTCCCTCCTGTACAAACGGTATCATTTATCAATGATTACAATAGCAGAGTTCAATTTTAGGAAAGCCAGAGAAGGCAAAAGCATGGCAGTGGATGAAAAAATAGAAACTTAGCCAAACAAGAAGGTAATAAGATGAAAATAATAGAAAAGTTCCAGCTTTGCTAAGGACACGCCTCTGGTGTGACACCAGAGTGTCACAAGTTGGCCTTGTGAACGATTTGAGGGGGCAAACGCTCTTTATTTGACATGAAACTTTGTGAAAAAAATCAAGTATTGTATAGAAGCCTTGTGGCTCAAATTGGGAGTGATCCAACTTGTATACTATTTTTCCAAATTTTCTCCATTTTGGGAGTATTTTGATAATTTTAGCATGGTTCATTTATCCAGTACGAGTAGGAAAGCACATAATTGCATTTTTAACTTTGTATCCATATAATATGGCACAAAATCTCCACCCGGTGTTATGAGAAAAAAATCTTATGTCAACTAATGAAAAGTATGTCTACTTGTGCTATATGGCCTTTGGCTCAAAATGCTC
This sequence comes from Saraca asoca, assembly GCA_026873985.1. Classification (NCBI taxonomy): domain Eukaryota; kingdom Viridiplantae; phylum Streptophyta; class Magnoliopsida; order Fabales; family Fabaceae; genus Saraca; species Saraca asoca. The sequence continues at coordinate 12,223 of JANHAO010012127.1, read as the reverse complement.
TTTTTAAGGACTCGTCAGGGGCACATTTAGGCCTTGTTGGGTGCTCATTGACACTAGTTTAGGGATCTAGAAGTGTGTTTGCTTGGTGCCTTCCCCTGCACACTCCAGACTATGTAATAAGACATATATCAATAAGTAGGAGTTGCCCCTTTTCCTCTTTGGTTGTCCCTTGCCTATTGTGCACTAGAGGCTACTTATATGGGGCATTCTTGAGGCTCAGTTGTTCAGTTGCTTTGGTTTATTGGTTTATGTTGCCTTCGAGGCATGTTGTGTATAGGATTTTTGTTGTATAGGCAACAAAATTCGCAATGTCCCATTTATCTATCCAAGTGCGGCTTGACTGAGAAGACTGACATGTTGATCAAGAGTGGCAAGCATATGCTACATGATTTCGAGATCCTAGAAAGCTACTGATCCGTAACATATGGTATCAGAGCCCAGTTACCGGATTGCAAAATTAAGTGGCCACATGAACTTGACTTCACGCCAAGTGCTAGTCTTAATAAGTGCCCAAGGCCTCACCAAACACTTAGTGAAGTAGGTAGGGGGGATGAGTAGGCAAGAAGACATGGAAGGTAGGGTGGATTGACTAATGAGTAAGGTGGTGGGAAAGAGTTCCCATCATGTCAAGGTTGACAATTGGTATGGATGTGACTTTTCCAAGCTTACAAGGGTTGTAAAGAAGCAAACATTTTCTTCAAACTTATTAAGAGATTGATGTAGGACAAGAGTCATAAAGTTGGTAGGATTCTAGTAATACAAATAATGTAGGATTCTAAGTTTAATTTATTTTCATAAAGTTTGCTTTCTAATTTATTTAAGAATCTTCTAGTTTATTTATTAGAGTTCGCTTTCTAATTTATGTAGGAGTCTTGTTTTCCTAACTTATTAGATGTCTCTTCCTATTTCTAATATAATTCAACCTATTGGTAAAACAAATTTTATAATAATAATATTTCTTCCAAGTATTTCTTTTTCTTTTGAAAGCATCAAAGAAAGTTTTTACCCCTTTCCGCTATGTCAGTTGGTATCAGAGCGAGGGCCAGCCTTGTTCAATGCCAACTGATAATAATGATAATCTTGTACATAAGGGCCAACTCAATGAGCCTATTACACAAAGTCAGTTCCTTCAATTGTCTCGAAACATTTAGGATTTTTAGAAGCACTCGATAAGTTTTGCAAGACCAACTTGCAGCAGTTGAGAGGCTAGAAATAGCATCCAATTTCCAAAACCAAAATGATCAAAACCTAAACTTTCAAAACCAACATATAGGTAACCGCAAACTACGACAACAAGGACTAGAGCCTATCATTCAACCAACAGGCAATCGAAACCAAAATTTTCATAACCAATGGCCATAATATGAAGAACCAAAACTTATCCTTTGATCAGCAGCACAACAAACATGGGGTGGAGGCCATACATAAACCGACAACCTCGATAATAGTTTACAATGATGATTCTGATGAAGAGGTTAATTTTCTCGCATTTAGGCATGAGAACATAGATCAAAATCTGGGCTTTGACAGCTATAAGCTTAGAGTTGAGCTTCCTATTTTCAATGGGCACCTTTATGTTGAAGAATTTTTGGATTAGCTATGGGAAGTTGAGAGATTCTTTGAAGCCATGAAAGTATTAGAAGAGAGGCAAGTCAAGATTTTGGCTTATAAACTTAATGGAGGTGCTGCAACTTGGTGGAATAATATTCGTGCAGCTAGGTATCAACAAGGGAAAGGTCCAATTCAGAGTTGGAGGAAGATAAGCCAGTTGCTAATAGGTTGATTTCTCCCTGAAAATTATGAGGAGATCTTATTTCAAAAATACCAAAATTATCGTCAATATGACAGGTTTATGGATGATTATACAGAAGAGTTTCTAAGGCTACAAGTACGCAACAACTTGCTTGAAACTAATTCTCAAGAGGTTGCTAGATATGTTAATGGGTTGAAGCTCTCCATTCAAGACCACATATCCTTTCACAATTTGTTTACTATGGCAAATGTTCACACAATGACAAGGAAGATTGAGACACGATTAAAAAGGCAATCAGCCATGTCTGCAACAAGTATAAAAGCTACAATCCCTTAGTTGCAAACTCATCTTGTAGAATCTTCAAATAGAAGGCCAGTCAAAGCACCTAAGAATGCAGCAATAGTTCCTCGAACCATCAATAAGAATCCATATGCCCAACCATTCATAGATAAGTACTTCAAGTGTGGTCAACCTAAACATCGTTCCAGTGACTGCTCACACTGAAAAACTGTGAACTTGACAGAGTGTGATGATGACATAGAAGAGGAAGAGCTTTTTGACGAAGAAATAATGGTAGAAAAAACTTATGAAGGAGGACAAAGAGTGAACTTTGTTGTGCAACGATTGTTCTTCACCCCAAAACAAGAGGACTACACATAATGCCATAACATCTTTCGCCCAAAGTTTACAATCAACCAGAAGGTGTGTGACATGATCATAGACAACGGAAGTAGTGAAAATGTGATCTCTAGGGCACTGGTAAACCACCTTCAGCTAAAAACAAGGAAATGTTATGTTTCTTATACAATTGGCTTGATCAAGAAAGATGTTGAGTTGAAAATAACTAAAACTTGCTATGTCCCTATATCCATTGGCAAATCCCACATGGACACCTTCGTCTATGATGTAGTTGACATGGATGCATGTCATATATTGTTGGGATGGCCTTGGCAACATGATGTAGACGTCACTCATAAAGGAAGAGAGAATGTTTACTATTTCATATGGGGAAAAACAAAAATCATCATTAAACCAATTGTAGAAAGGAAGGCAAAAATCAAGGCTGATATGATGGAAGAAAAATCTCTTAGTACTTCTTAGAAACCAAATATCATGTTTGGTATTAAGAATAGGGATAAACTTTGTGTTGATTGAGCGAGGAAAGGATTCAATTGAGGTAGAAATTCTTGAGAAGTTCCGGTCATTATTTATAGCCTTTGCAAACATCATGACTGAAGACCTTCTAAATAGTTTGCCTCCATATGAACTGTGCAGTACCGGATTGATTTCCTGAGAAGTTGCAACCATTATTTAAATCCTCTGCGGACATCATGACTAAAGACCTTCTATATAGTTTGCCTGCAATATGAATTGTGCAACACCAAATTGATTTCCACCAAGAGCTAGCCTGCCTAATTTGCACATTATAGAATGAACCATTTGGAATTCAAAATTCTGCACGACAAGGTAGAAAAATTGCTAAAGAAGAGATTTATATAGAAGAGAACAAGTCCACATGCAGTGCCAACTTTGTTGACACCAAATAAGGATGCAAGCTGGCGAATGTGTGTTGACAATTGGCCTATAAATAAGATAGTCACCAAATATTGGTTTCCTATTCCTTGATTAGACAACACACTGGATAGTTTGTGTCGTTCAAAGATATTTTCAAAATTTGATCTAAAGAATGGTTATCATCATATTTTAATAAGACTTGGTGATGAATGGATAACAACATTCAAAACAAAAGAAGGGCTATATGAGTGGCTTGTCATGCCATTTGGATTGTTTAATGCACCAAGTACCTTCACGAGATTGATGAATCAAGTCCTAAAGCCTTTTATTGGTAAATTCATGGTAGTGTACTTTGATGACATCTTAACCTACAACAAGAATGAAGCTGAGCATATTAATCATTGCCGTAATATTCTCATTGCCTTACAAGCCAACCAGCTTCATGTCAAAACCAAGAAGTGTAATTTCCTAAGAAACAACATGCTGTTCTTGGGTTATGTAGTCAGTTCAGAAGAGCTGCATGTCAATGAAAGCAAATTAGCAGCAATTCATGAATGGCCAACCCCTAAAATTGTAGAAGTTTGCAATTCTCATGGATTGGCAACATTCTATATGCATTTTATAAAAAATTTCAGCAACATACTAGCTCCAATAACAGAAAGCTTGAAGCAAGGGAAGTTTCATTGGGGAGACAAAGAAGAAAAGAGCTTTGCTTTAACTAAAGAGAAGCTATCTATGACTCCCGCATTGGCTCTCCCTGATTTCAACAAAATTTTTGAGCTTGATTGTGATGCATCAAGAATTGGAATTGGTGCTGTCATATCCCAAGAAAGGCTACCAATAGCATACTTTAGTGAATAAAAATGAATGAAACAAGAAGGAAGTGGTTTACTTATGAGCAAGAATACTATATTATGGTGTAGTCAATTAAACAATGGAGAAATTATTTGTATCCACGAGAGTTTATTGCCAACAACGATCATGAGGCCTTGAAGTTCATTTAGAACCAAAAACACTTGAACAAGATGCATGCCAGATGGGTTTCCTACATTGAACAATTCAACTTTGTGATAAAGCATAAATCCAACCGCCTAAACAAGGTGGCAGATGCTTTAAGTAGGAGAGCATCCTTACTTGTCACAATGACCACAGAGTATTAGGTTTTGAATACTTGAAGGATCTCTATGTAGGAGATAAGGACTTTGAAGAAACCTGGATCAAGTGCAATGAGAATATTTGTGACGGTAATTTCATCCTTCAAGATGGCTACCATTTCTATGGAAACAAATTGTGCATTCCTAAAGGTTCATTGAGGGAAAAGTTGATTCTCAAGCTATATAGAAGGGGCGTAGGTGGTCACCTCGGCAGAAACAACTATTTCCTTATTAGATGAGAGGTATTACTGGCCTCAACTCAAGAGAGATGTAGGAAAATACGTGCAAAAGTGTCTAGTATGCCATTCTCAAAATATTAGCCTTTATACTCCTTTAGCAGTTCCTTCCACATAATGGGAGAATCTGTCGATGGACTTTGTTCTTGGTCTTCCACGAACTCAGAGAGGTATGGATTCCATTTATGGTTGTGGATAGACTCACAAAGATGACACACTTCATTGCCTGCAAAAAGACCTATGATGCCTCACATGTGGCTAGCTTATTCTTTAGAGAGGTTGTGAGATTGCATGGTCTGCCTAGGAGAATAACTTCTAACAGAGATACTAAGTTCTTAAGCCACTTCAGAAGGACTTTGTGGAGATGTTTCCAAACTGACCTACAATTTAGTAGTTCTTTCCATCCTCAAACTGATTGTCAAACTGAAGTTGTCAATAAATAAGACTCCAAGAAATATTATTAGAAGCATTTGTTAAGGAATGCCAAAGCAGTGAGACCATTTTCTTGCACAATAAGAATTCGCCTACAATACTGTCAATAGGTCTACTAGAAAATCACCATTTGAAATCATGTATGGGACGATTCCAAAGCATACTTCAGATCTGGTATCATTGCCCAACATACTAGGATATAGTATTACTGCCCAACATATGATTGAGAAGATCCAGATTATTCAATTATAAGTTAAATGCCAAATACAAAGAAGCCGCAAATAAACATAGAAGGCTGAAAGTATTCAAAAAAGGTAATTTGGTTATGGTTCATTTGCATAAGGAATGATTTCCTACAAGAACTTACAACAATTGCAAAAGAAGATGATAGGTCCTTGCAAAGTTGAGTAACATCAATGACACGTATGTGGTGGATGTAGCAAAGTCCCTATTCATTTCTAATACCTTCAATGTGGCTGATTTATAAGAGTATTATTCTCCTGATACATTGCTATATCCAAATGCCAACTCGAGCACGAGTTTTTCTAAAGTGAAAGGGATTGATGTAAGATAGGATTCATAGGGTTGGCATGGTTCTAGTCATACAAATAGTCTAATACCTTCAATGTGGCTGATTTATTTATTAGATTTTGCTTTCTAATTTATTTAGAAATCTTATTTTCCCTAGTTTATTAGATGTTTCTTCCTATTTCTAATAGGAAAAGTCTTATAGCTTTATAAATAGGCAATTCAGCCCATAGTTGTAAAAGGTGCACCACTACGCACACAATGGCACATGGCGCACTGCCATCCTCCACTGCACCTCACAGTACCTGTCACACGGCGATTTTTTGTTGGCATAGTGTGATGCATGCCATTTGCACCTTAGTGCAAGGCACATGCTATTTGCACCCTTTTTTTTGGGGGGGGGGGGGGCAATTGAATTTTTGGACCAAATCTAAAAAGCCCAATCTAAAAATGTCCTAAGCCCAGTCTAACTACTCTTTAGTGCTTACCCTAAAACACAACTTTTCTTTAACCAAAAGTAACACACAAAGTGAAGCTTCCATCACAAATACAAATAGTAGAAAGCTTAACAAACGGCCAACTAAAAAGGACATACCTAGATGTTTTTAGAGCACAAACAAAAAGTGAGGGGGTGACCTTTACATATTTCTAGATTTATATAATACTGTCTATCACTTAGGATTTTGATGTATGTTTTATGCTTGACATGTGTGGATTTAAATAATTCTCATGTTGCACAACGTTAAGTTTTGTGCTGTACTTTTTCACATCTATTTGCTCTTTATTGGTTTTTTATTGTCAACAAATATAATATAAAACTTGCAATCCATGGCGCATGCCACGCCATGGCTCTAGAAGCCCTCATTGCCATCATGCAACATGCATTGTAAATAACTATGATTCAGCCTATTGGCAAAACAGATTTCACAATAATAATATTTCTTTCAAGTGTTTCTTTTTCCAAAAGCATAAAAAAAAAAGGTTTTACCACCTTCTGCTACATCAAGGATGTTGTGAAGGTCTTGGCCATGAGGATAGCAAGAGGTTGGAGCAAATCTTGGGCAAAGGTGTGAGAATGTTGCAATTAAGAGAATGCCATTGGTGTAGTGGGTGTAAGCAAGTGCCTAAGTCGATAGACTTGCTATACAGTGGGAATGTGGGTTATATGCTCATTTATAGTAGCATTCAAAGGAATGCAAACCATCCAGAGGGATGTGAGAATTGATAGTCTATGTAATTGGAGAAGCCCTGGTCTTGCCAAAGGGCTAGGCCATGTCCAAAGGGACAAGTCTACAATTAGTGGACCTGAGGGTGAAGCCTTGACTGTGCAAGACTATGTGGCCACAACTAGAAGGTTAAAACATCCAGTGGGATGCATTAAGAAGGCAAATCTAGTGAGAGGAGTCCAATATTGTGTTGGAGGGCATGATCATTCGAGTAAAGGCAATCCAAAGGGATCATTTTGAGATGTTAGGAAGCTAGTGCATTGTAGTTGTGAGATAGACTTTGCGGCAATGACCTTGGAGCTCACATTTGCTCGTTCACAAACATGTGGTGCTCGAGTTAGAGTGATGGACTACTCCATGCTTAACCCTTCCAAGCAAAGGTGAGGGAGCCATTAGAGGATGTGCTTGAAGTGGGCCATGGTGGCCCTTGTTGTTTTAGAAGGGTCAGTGGGCATTGATTTTCGCAGGAGTCATTGTGATGACTACGACATAAGTATCAACTCCAAAATGCTAGCACTAGATAGTGCAAACCTAGGAGAGGCCATGAGGACCACAATACTAAAGAGCATCAACTTCGAAAGGGCTGTGATGGCCAAGATGCCAAAGGGTATCACTTCAAAGAGGGTCAAAGGATCTAGTTGAGGGGTGTAAGGAAGTGTTGGGGATTGTCGAACCCAACAAGGGCAAACTTGAAACCAAGGGATTAGTCTTGTGTCTCACATCAGTGTTATGGGGTATTAGATATAGGGTATCTCTAGTAATAAAGTCCCAAACACCAAACATAAGCACAAGCTATAAAGGTAGCAAATTATGAGCTACGGAGGTGGCACATGTAAGTTGCGAAGGTTGCAAGTATTCAAGTTGCATAGGCAACCCCAGTTATAGGTAGCAAATTGTGAGCTACAGTGGTAGCACATGTAAATTGCACAGGTAGCTAGCATTCATGTTGTAGAGGCAACTTGAGTTTCAGAGGAAGCTCACTTAAAGATTGCGAAGGCAGCAAAATTTTCAATGGAGCCAGCTCGCTTAGAGGAAGTTAAGGGAGGAGTTGAGCAGTAGACTGAAGACTAACCTAATGCTGTGAAAGGTTGAGGGTGCCATCTTTTCGAAAGTTTTTAAGTGACAATAGCTTAAAGAGACAAGCTAGGAACGACTGAGGGAGTAGGCTGAAGATCCTCATAAACAATTCAAGGGAGTAGCTCGAAGGGAGTAGGCTCAAGATCTTCATGGAGTTGTGTTAGATTGAGATGTCAATGAAGGCATTGATATTCTTTAAGTGGGGGAGAATGTCACAAATTGGCCTTGCGAACGATTTGAAAGCATAAACGTTCTCAGTTTGACATGAAACTTTGTAGAAAAAGCCTTGTATAGAGGCATTGTGGCTCAAATTTGGGAACAATCCAACTTTTGTATTATGTTTTTGATTTTGCCTGTTTCAGGGAGATTTTAATAATTTTGGCATGATTCGCTTGTCTAGTGCGACTAGAAAAACACATGACCGCATTCCTTGCATTTTTTTGCTTTGCTTCTAGATAAGATGGCGTAAAATCTCCGATCAGAGTTATGAAAAAAGACCCTATGTTAACTCACAAAATTATGTTTACTTGTGCTATATGGCCTTGGCGCAAAACGCTATCTAGGGGGAGTGTTGACAGCTTATTAGGAGCTCGTCAAGGAAATATAGGGGCCTTGTCAGGTGCTCAATTGAGTCTCATTGGCACTAGTTTAGGAGATCTATGAGTGTCTTGGCTTGGTACCTCCCCCTACATAATCCAAGCTATGTAATAAGGTATATATCAATAAAAAAGAGTTGTCCCTTGCCTGTTGTGCACTAGGCTACTAATGTAGGGCATTCTTGAGGCTTGATTGCTTGGGTTTATTGGTTTATGTTGTCTTTGAAAATGTTGTACATATGATTTTCATTATATGAATGACAAAATTTGCAATGTCCTGTTCATCTATCAAATGTGACTTGGGTTTGTTTGAAAGCTAGCATGTTGACCAAGAGTGACAAGCATGTGTCAAACGGTTTCAAGTGCTAAAGAGGTAATGACCTGTGACACAGAAGCACGTGTCCACACAATAAGTGGGGCCCCACCCTAAGAGGCAACGTAGCCTTTCCCTTTGTATGAGTGGGTCTGATTCAAGCATGTCTCCACCAACATGTCTTTAGCCTTTTTTGAAAAGTTCATACTAGCCACTCTAGGTTTTAAAACATAACAGACTATATGAGGGACAAAAAGCAAACAAGTATTCGTAAGATTGACTTTATCAAGTACTTTAGTTACAATTTCATACTACATGCCAAGTTCAATAAAATCCTACACCAAGTAACTTAGGGAGAATAACTTTGTTAAAAATAAAATGATCAAAATAATCATGGATTACTTGTACTAAAATAACCTTACATTGAAGTCGTTACAATCAGTCTCCCTGTTAATTACACCTATGGCAACATAATTGCCAAAAATTTGAGTAACTAAAATATACACAATCATATAGAGACATATAGAATGAAGACAACTTGAAGACCAAAGGGATTGCATAACATCAAAACGAAGAAGCATTGGATTTTAACGGGATATATTAAGATTAAACAAATCAAAATTATACAAACTGCAGAAGCATCAAAACAGACCAACAGAATACAGAAATCCGTCAACAAGAAAAGATGTAGACTTCCAATATAAATCAGTAAGAAATAAAGAGAAGATGGGACAAAACCTGAGCTTTAATTGCTTGGTGGTGTCGAAGAATCCGTCTTTGAAGCTCCTCAACAAAAGGGGTCACAGAAGGATCTCTGGAATTCAGCAACAGAACCTCTTGCGCAGTGATTATAGCTTTGATATGCTCTAAATTGATCACAATCGCTCTCTCACGACCGAGAACCGTAGACGGGTAGGATAGCAGCGGGTCGAGGATCCGAAGGTCCCGAGCTGGTAGACCCGTTCGACGCATAATAGCATGCTTGCCGGCCTCAACCACTTGGGTCTGTCCCATGGAATCGAGTAGGAGCCAAGCTCTAACGCCCGCGCTCTTCTTCCGAATTCCGCCGCCGATGGAGACCCCGATCCCGGCTGATATGGGTCGGATCACATCTGGATCATCGTCGTTAGCTTGAAGACCCGATTTTGATGGGTGAGGAAGATGACTCCTCATAGGTAAATGGTTTCTGAATCTCTGCTCCCGCTCTAAAATTCAGGCTTTAACTTAATCTAGGGATTGTACAGCAGAATCGAAGAAAGTTGGAATTTGAGAGCTAGGAATTTCAGTGGGTATTCTTCCCAGTATACCACTGCCGGCCATTCCTTGCACGCCGCATATGAGCAGTCCGCAGATTGTCTTTTTTAGTTATATGGCCTATATATATGGTATTGTATTTCTTGTGAGTCTAAAGAAATTGAAGCCTACAGCAGCAGAGAAATTCTCTAAGACGTAAAATTTTATAATTACTTGAAAATGTTTGATTGTGAATATATTATGTATGTCTATGAATGAATAATATGGTCTACAGACTGTGAATATCACAGTTTATAAAGGAGAATAATTTTGAAATATGTATAAAAAAGTGTACCTAGCACATCAACATAATTACAATCAATTAACACACTCATATTAGCACGGCTCCACGGGACAAGATCACTTGTTTGTATCTGCACCCTATTTCTATGGATTAAATTAAAAAAATGTGAATATAAAAGAATTAATTTGTTATTTTTACTTTTATTATAATTATTATTTTTTGCAATGTTAAAATTGATTTAAAATGCTGAGGTGAATCATAAAACTCCACCACAACAATGCCGAAGTAATGTTGGTTGAGCAACTATAAACCTGTTTGAAAGTATTTTTAAATATTTTTATTTTATTATTTTTTGAAAGTAATTTTTAAAAATTATTTTTTTAGAATAAAAAAATAAAAAATTTATTTGAATATAAATTTTAAAAATAAGTATTTTTTTTATTTTTTAATATAAAAATATATATTTAATATTATTTTCAACTTTATCATTAATGAAAATAGGTATTCTTTATAATTTTTAAAAAAATCTGAAAACGATTCTATATAAAAATAAGAGAAAATATCATTTTCATATTTTCTAAAAATTATTTTTTTTATTTAAACTTTTAGAAAACAGTTTTTGAAAATAGATTACCAAATAAATTTTTTATTTTTGTAAAACAAAAAAATAAAAAAATTATTTTTAAAAACAAAAAAACTACTTCCCAAATAGCCTCCATAATTCTGAGTTCATTACAACTTTTAGAAGCATATACATTATAACAACAAAATTAAAATAACATATTTTTAAGACTATTTAAACTGTCCACCTCCCATCCAAGTTACTAGTAGATGGTTACATCATTGGACTTTGTTCATAGTTGGAAATCATATAGAAAAATAGTTAGAGTAGCTCTATAATGATTTTGGGCAAAGAAGAGAAGATTTCCATCAAATTGATTTTATTAGAATATTATTTATAGATTTTAATTTATAATTATAAAACGATTTTATCTTTCAGTTTTTTCAACCAATATGTCTTAAGCTTGTCAAGATATAATTTAACAAATCATCCACCTATTTTCTATCTACTTAAACCTTACGAATGGAAGAATAGAGGAATAATTATAACAAAAATAAATATAAAAGACTATAAATTTGGGAACATAATAATCAATATCACTATAGATGATGAGAAATAAATTGTTGTGTTTATTCTAATAGAACAATTGTTGAAATATATAAATAAATACATTTAAAAAATTAAATAAGTTAAAAACAATTTTAGTATGATTTTATAAACATATGATACTTTGCATGCTATATTTGTTAAGAACACAACTTTTTTTTTTTCTGGAGTTGGAGTTTTTTTTTTATTGGCATAAATAGTTTGAGGACTACTTCACCCTGTAGCTACAAGAGAAGAAATGGGCTGACAAAAGCACACTTATTTTGAACTTCAAAGCATAATTAAGTTCATTATAAATAAAACATAATAGTATATAAGATTTATATTAGAAGAGACATAAATAACATTTTTGGTTGTGAGCTTACAGTCACATTTAATATTATTTATAAGATTTTTTTATTTTAATATTTTGAATTCAAATTTGAAATATTGTATGTATGTTTAGTAATCTGTGACTCTTAATATATATATTATTGTGTACTGCATAACTGTGGGATGAGCCTGGCCATAAAGTCGAAGCCTTTGAAGGTTTGGTGGAATCCTACTTTGACTTCCTATTCTCTTGCCATCCTCACAAAAGGACGATAACCAACATCAATGCTCGTTGTCACGGACCGGCAGCTCTCTAGCTGAGACCGTGCGGCGCATGTCACCACTCTTGGCCGACATGCCAGCCTAACTCGTGTTT
>JANHAO010012126.1:0-16562 GCA_026873985.1 Saraca asoca | reverse complement strand
GGATGTTAGAATGGATTTAGAAATACCTAATCATTTATTTGCTACCTTGTCTCACTATTGTGTAATTGGAATTTGTTACATGTAAAAAATCATTTGGATGTTTCTTGCTCTTAGTTTTACAATGTATCCTTCTTTTTGGTCTTGGTTTTCCATGTAAAAAATTGTAAACCTATTATTGTGGTAAATAAAATTCGTTGATTATGTTGGTTGTATCTACTTGTTAGTTACTCTAAACTCTCTATCTATGACCCCAGAGATTTCCAGTGGGTATAGTAGCTTGAACGCCTAATCCGAGCTTTTTCCTAATTCAATGGACTCAATATTTGGTCTTTACAATTTGCAACCATTTCTGTTATTGATTCAGGGTCTATTAACTTAATTAGCTATTGATCTTACTATTTTTTTCATTTTAGCATATATATTGTTTTATTTTTAGGGTTGAATTCATGGGAAACACTCTCAAATGAAATAAAAAAAAAAGGATTTCGATTGATGAATTCCATATGTTGATTATGTATATGGGAATTTGCAGAGGACCTTGATGAAATTGTAAACCTATTATAGTGGTAAATAAAATTTGTTGATTATTTTGGTTGTATCTGCTTGTTAGTTGCACTGAATTTTTTGTCAGAAGTTTAAATTGATGAGGTGTACTTTTGGAAAAGATGGAAGCTGTTTCAATTTTCCATATATTGAATTATGTAGGATTGGGTAATCTGTCCTTAATTGTGTTGTGCTAATGAAGAGGTTTCCACCTGTCTCTTGTTAGATTACATACACTAATATTGGATCATGCTATTTAACTGGACAAACACAATTTTAGACTCTCTAATGGATTGATCTTTCTTGCCCTCTCATGCTAGAAAAAGGGGAGAGACGGCAGTGTTTGAAACCTCGATTTTAGAAACTAGATTGATTCATCAAGATCTTATTCACTGGAAAGATTATTTACATGTAACATAATCACTTGATCTTGCTTCCTTAACATAATCGCTTCCTCTCTCTTTCTGCTAAACCCTCTTAATTTCTGTATGATAAAGTGGTGGAATTACATTACACTTTGCACTAAAATAAATAATTTGCATGTGTGTTAAGCTAGAAATAAAGATCGATAGAGTCATCCTTAGTGATAATCTACATGTACGAAGTGGCATGTAAGTCAACCCATTCCTCTCTTCACTCACCAACTGTTGCTGCCTGCTGTTCTAGCATTACCAGTTTTGTCAAGTCATTACACACACAAGGCTTTAGCAGGATGTCTTATTTAGTAATTTAATTTGTAATTTTATTCTTGTCAATCTTATGATATTTTGCATCTCACATAACGTTAGTAATGGATGCAGATGCATATAAGATAGATTGCAGGGATCATTGCAAAACTTAAGATAGAGGAACAGGCTGGAATTATGTTAAGAGAAGAAGACTACGAGAGAGAAAGAAGTTAAGTAATTGCATTTAATATGTTGAAAAATGACTAGATTGTCCATTACTTTAATTATTTTAAAGGAGGAATATAGCTAATTTGTTTATTTAAAAAGTGTAGTATACTAACATTCACATGAGAGTGCCGAGGTTAGCATTCCCCTTATCAAATATTTGTAGATTGTTTTATGAACATCTAGCATCTAGTCTTAATATTATTAGTATTAAGACTAGTTAATACCATGTGCTGAAATATGAATAAATATTGTGTCTTAATATTATTCCTTGAGGAATTATATATATATATATATACACACACTCATACAAATCACAATTTTGTTAAGTCAAGTGATATTGTCGTTATACTATCACTGGGGGCTTTAGGCTTCCTTGTTGGTTGCTCATATAATTCTTCTCTCGATCCAAGAATTCTATAACTTCATCTACATCATTTTTAAGCATTGAAGGTAAATAATGTTTTAAGACATAAATTCCAATTTTTTTAATCTGCTTAGATTACCCTATAGTAATAATGTGCTGCATAACTGCATCCTGCATTATGCAAACTGCACTGCATTCTACATTCTATGTAACCACTACATTCTGCATTTTTTTTGTATTATCTAACTGAGATTGTACTGAAGATGTTTATTTCAATACTGCTACTTAAACTATCTTTGTCTCTTTCACCATTTATGGCCCATTAATACTATGACTGTAATATTTAATTGAAAACATTAATATATGTACCTACAATAAAGATGGGGTTCATGTAGTCATTATGGTAGCACTGCGGTTGTTTGATTTTACTAAAAAATGATAGAAAATAGGCTAAAACGCTTAAAACATTTGTGCTTGTGTCAAATTTCTCCATAATTTTGTAAACAATGATTTTTTAAAATTTCAGAATTTTCTTAATCTAGATAGACTTTCTCTTCCTCTTCTTGAGATTCTTCTGACTCTGTTGATGAATCAAGTAAAAGTTTTTGTAATTATAATTTTAATTCATTACTAACCTTTCAATTATTTATTTTTTGTTTCATTTTGCAATTGCTACTGTAATGACTATATTGACCACATTTGTAACATACTGGTGGTTCTTTATTTTGAGTATTTTTTTGTTAAAGTTTTGGTTTATTTTGAATTTCTAATTTTGCTTGAAGATCTAGAAAATACTCTACTATCTTTGAGTTTTTTCTTGCTCTTTATCGAAGGAGCTTCTTGTATTATTTCATAACCATATTGTTGACAAAAAGTTCCTAATTCATTTTTTTGATTCTAGCTTTTAATTTTAAATTAGTACATAAGGCTAATCCTTCTAGATTTATGACATTGATTAATTAACCATACATTAATTCCATCCAAGGAATATTTCCACTAAATTCTTGAAGCAAATTATTTCTCACTTTCTTAGCAAATTAGTTCGGAAGTTCTGCTATAAACTTCTCTTTCCAATAAGATAGGTTGCAATTAAGTCTTGTAAAGATTCTTTATAAGAAAACATCTTTATACCATCTAAAGTTTATTAAAGTTGGACATTTGAGATTTAACGATGCTTCAGAGGCTCTTTCTTGAATTTGAGAGGGATTTCCTATGAAATGCTTAGTATTTGCTTCTATTAATGTATTGAATATATCAGGTTTTTGAACTACTTGACCATTTATTACTTCTGGTTTGATCATTTGGAAACTCAACCTCTTTCATACTCAGTGGAATAATAATCCCACTAACCTTTTAGTTTACCAAAGAATCCTGTTATGATTAAATTAGTAGTTTGTTCTTCATTATTTCCTTAAATTTTATAAGTTGTTACTGTCATCGTGATATTTTTTAAAGTGTTGATAATTTTGTATTCATTTTTTTCCATCTATATTCAATTCATGAACTCCATGACCATAATAAGAGTTTTCCTAAAATTGGTTTCTTCTTCATATTGAATATTACAGGGTGTAAGTCTTGAATAATAATTTTGATTTAATTTTTGTCCTTGATTTGAAAATCAAATTTCACGGTAAGGAAAGCAGAAAATCACATCAATCTTGCTACTTTAAGCAAAGGATATTACAAGAATTGCTTGTATTTTCTATTTGATATACTGAAAATAAATAGTATATATTTTTTGGTTGGAATAGTGTTGAATTTTCACCCATAAAACCACGAGGCACCATTTACAAGCTCTTCCTGGAATTCCTACATCTCTTGCATGCCATACTCGACCAGATTCTTTGTAAGCACTACCCTTATAATTTACAAGAAAATAAAAGTATATAATTTATTTTTATTTACATGTTGTATAGAAAAATTATTTTTTCATATTTAATTACTAAAAACAAAAAAAAAAAGAGAAAAGTAGGAGTTTTTGCTATCATCCTTAGAATAAGGACAATAAAAAAAATGATCACACTAATATGGATACAAATGTTAATATTTCACTTTTTATAATCTTGATTGAAATAAAAATTACTAAAAGTTGCTTTTAGTTTAATTAAGATAACATGTATAATTGATTATTGAAAAAATTTAAAAATGTCACCAACTATTTCTAAGAAAATTTAAAATCAATTATTAGAATTATATTTAATTATTTAAAAATCTAATTGCTATATCAAACAAATTGATTAAAATTCGGTTCAAAAACACAATTTTTAGTATAATGAACAAGAAATCACCGAAAAGTTAACTTGTATCTAGGAGTGTTTCCATTAAATGCTTGTGTGCTTATCTCCTCATAACATGATTCCCAAACTTTAAACCCATCCTATGTACTTTATCAGCAACTTCTCTGAACCCATTGCTACCAACGGAAGAAGGTCATCTTTCTTGGTCAGGAAGCATTCTCCCCCATTCACCAATGCTATCAAATCCAAGAGAATCGCTGCCTCCCTTTCTACTTCTATACAAAAGGTAATACAAAAGTTATGTTTAATTGGAAGAGTTGGACTTTGCTGATTTCCCTTTATGTTGAATAAGAATTTCTTATAGTTTCACTACATAATCCTTCTTAGTTGATGTTGTAGCTAAAACAACAGCAATTTTTTATTTGTCTTACAAGAATTGGCTCCTTACCAAACCAATCTATTAAAAAAAATATTTCAAAAGGAAAAGAACAAGTTGAAAATGAAGAATTTGTAAAATCTCTATCTCCAATGTGTTCTATAATGGTAAATGATTATCAAGAAGTGAAATGATTTCTGACCAAAAAGAATTTGTTTCTGACTTTCAAATCAGTGTAAAAACTTTAAAATAAAATTTTTACTCAAAGGAATTTACTCCTCAGAGAGAATGATTTCTTTCAAATTTTCAAGGAGATTCTAAACAAAAAATTCATGATTCTTGGTTCAAATTTATGAGACAATTTAAAATAAATGTTCCTTTCTTTGATTGGTTTGAGGTACATGCTAAAGGAAAACAAGAAATAGAATATCCCTTTGGTAGAACTATTAATGTAAACCATACAACCATTTAAGTTTGGACAACTATTAAAGGAGAAAAATATATTTCTGAGTTACCACCCCAAAAATCCTTCCAAATAGAAACTACAAATCTAGATAAACCTCTGGTAACAACACCTTTCAAGGTAAAGGAAGTTGCTGAAACTATTTCCTCCAAAGACATACGGTCTTGATGGAACAAAACAATTATACAAATAAGTATCTTCAAACCTTAGGAACTCAATTTCTAACTAATGAAGTTGCGAAATCCTCAAAGGCCTCAACTAATAGATCAATAGCTCAACCTTTGTTTAGGCCTTATGAAATCCTTCAAGATAAGCAAAGGAACCTTAATAAGGCTTAGTGATATGAAGAAATAACTAAAATAAAAATATCCAAAATGATAGAACAAATAGATCAAAAGCTCTTGAAAACTATTGTAGTTCCAAATACTCTTCCAGGAAATAGGTCGAGTAGGAATACTATAGGAAAAATCCGAACCTTAGACAATGCTTCTAAAATATCTTTAGATACTGAAGACCTGAAAATAAAAGTTATCAAAACTGTAGCAAATTAAAGACCACTTAGGAATTCTCTACCAAATTTCTCTTATCAAACCTTGTTAGAAAAGCCTCTCATTATGTAGAATTCTTACAATGGGAGTAACATCTATAAATGGAACATAAATGGTAGATGGTAAATCTGAATATAAGATCCTAAATCTTCTCTAACAAATGACCATGGTTAATACAACCTACTAGATGACCTATGGATGTGACGATGCAAAAATTGTCCATGTCCAAGTAACAAGTTTTACTAGCTAACTCAAAGGATGGTGGGATAAGCATCTCTCACAAATGGAAAATGATCAAATTTTATGAGTAGTCAGAACTAATGCAAATGGTTTAATTGTTTGTGATTCCAGGGGAGATGAAATATTAAACGTAATAAATACCCTAATCTTTACGATCACTAAACATTTCATAGGAGATCCCAACCTATGGAAGGATAAATATGTGGAACTACTATCCAACCATAAGTGTAAAGCCTTAAGAGATTTTGCATGGTATAAGAATGCATTCTTCAATAGAATCTACTCTAGGTCAGATAGTAATCAAACTTTTTGGAAAGAAAATTTTCTTGCAAGACTCCCTAGATCCTTAGGAAATAAGGTTAGGGATAAAATTAGAAGTTAGTTTAATGGGATTATCCCATATGAACAATTTACATATGGATAACTTATCACTTATGTCTAAATAGTTGCCTTAAAAATTTGTCAAAATGGCAAAATCCGAAGATAGTTAGCTAAAGAAAGGAACCTCAATAGGAAAGAATTAGGATCTTTTTGTGGATAATTTGGATCTATATGTCTAAAAACTTTCAAATCCAAACATAGAAGATGAGCCAAACAAGCAGAGACTAGCAAATCTAAGCAAGAGAAAAAGCCCTACCAAAAATATCGTAGCAAACCTAGATACCCTCCTTCCCCAAAATCAGGACATTGGACCAATTTGTTTTAGGTGTAACAGATAGAGTCACATAGTCAAATATTGCAAGCTCAACAAGAAATTGAGGAAATTTGAGGTAGAAGAATAGGTCATAGACAAGATAAATAGTCTTCTAGTTGAAGAAATTTCTAAAAGTGAGGAGTTTTCACCAAAAATACTAGAAATAGAAACAAAAATAGCAAAGGAATTTAACTAGAGGATTGTTGTTCTTCTAAAATAGAAGATACATCATCTTCTAAAAAAGAAATAAATGTTCTGACAAAAAGATAGGATTTTCATTTTAAGGTTATCTATCAGCTGCCAAATGATGAACAAAGAAGAATTACCTCCAAATGCTCAAATAGCTTGGAGAAAAACCTTCCTTTCCAACTAGACAGGTTAGGGTAGACAAATATAACTTTAAGAATGCCTAAAATAAATTTAGTTTAGAAAATAGTAAACCTCTCACAATTCAGGATTTGCAATATGAACTGACTATGCTAAAGTAAGAAGTGAAAGAATTGAAATAGCAACAACAATATTGTGATTTAATTCTTTTAACTATTCAAAAAAGTAAAGAAAAAAATAAAAAATATAGGAAGAAAAAAAATGATCAAGTTTTCAAAATTACATCTAGTATTTCTATTAAAAAATGGTATATCGTGATCAAATTGACCATAAAAAATGTGTATACCATTGAGACAATAGCCTTGTTTGACATAAGAGATAATTTCAATTGTATACAAGAAGGGTTAGTGCCAACTAAATATTTTGAAAAAACAAAAGAAGGACTCATATCTACAAATGGGTCTAAGCTTCAAATCCAATTTAAACTTTTAGACACGGTTGTTACAAATTCTTTTTGCAAAATTAATACCATTTTTCTATTGGTTAGGGATATAACCAGCAGAATTATCTTAGGTTAATCTTTTATTCAATAGATTATGCCTTTTTCAATTATTGATGAAGGTATAGTAATAAAGAACTTAGGAGAGAAAATTATTTTTCAATTTGTCAAAAAACCAATCTTCAAAGATTTGAATTTGATAAAAAAATTAAAGAAAATCCAATCAATTTCCTCTCTAAAGAAATTTCTTTCAAAAGGATAGAACAATGTCTAGAAATGCCAGTTGCCCAAAACAAAATAAATTCCTGACAAAAAAAAGGATTGAAACTCAAATTTGTTCTTATCTTCCAATTGCATTATGAAAAAGAAAATAACATATGGTAGAATTACCATATGAAAAAGATTTTTTTAAACAACAAATTCTTACGAAAGCTCATCCAATTCAAATGAATCAAGAACTTCTAGACTACAATAAAAAAAGAAATAAATGATCTTTTAGCAAAAAAATTTATCAAAAAGTCCAAAAATCCTTAGTCATGTTCTACTTTTTATGTCAATAAAAATATAGAAATTGAATGAGGAACACTAAGGTTAGTAATTAATTACAAACCTCTCAATAAAAGTCTTACAATAGATCCATTACCTAATTCCAAATAAAAAGGATCTAGTAAATTGCTTGCATTCTGTAAAAATATTTTCAAAATTTGATATGAAATTTGGTTTTTAGCAAATATAGATCAAACCTAAGGATAGGGACCAAAAAAAAAGCATTCATGATACCATTCAAGCAATATGAATGGAATGTAATGCCTTTTGACTTAAAAAATGCACCCTTTGAGTTTCAAAGGATTATGAATGACATTTATAATCCGTTTACAAACTTTATCATTATTTATATTGATGATGTTCTTGTTTTTTCTCAGAATATTGACCAAGATTTCAAACATTTAAATATTTTCCTATAAATTACTCAGCAAAATGGTCTAGCAATTTCTCAAAAGAAAATATCTTTATTTCAAACAAAATTTAGGTTTCTTGGACATTACATTTTCCAAGGAATTATTACACCCATAGAAAGGACAATCTAGTTTGTTGACAAATTTTCAAATTAAATTCTTGAAAAACCCCAATTTTAGATATTTATGGGATGCTTGAACTATGTTTTAGATTTCTTTCCTCAAATGTCAAATATCATACAACCTTTGCATCAAAGTGTCAAAAAGAATCCTCTTCCATGGATAGACATTCATACAAATGTTATTAGGAAAATCAAATTACAAGTCAAAAGTCTTCCATGTTTGTAAATTTCTGATTCTTTTGCATTAAAAATTGTTGAAATAAATGCCTCAGATTTAGGCTGTGCGGGAATCCTCAAACAAAAGAAAATTGGCAAAGAAAATATTGTTGCATTTACTTCTAAAACTTGGAATTCTACACAACAAAATTATTTAACTGTAAAAAAAAGAAATTTTAGTAATTGTTTTATACATAAACAAATTTCAAAGTGATCTTCTCAATAAAAAATTTATTGTTCAAGTTGATTGCAAACCGGCAAAAGACATTTTGAAAAAGGATGTTAAAAATTTCATCAAAATAAACTTTTGAAAGATGGCAAGCTATCTTGTTTGCATTTAATTTTGAAATTAAATACATCAAAGGATCTTCAAATTCTTTACCTGATTTTCTAACCCCATGAAGTTTTGCAAGGAAAATAATGCCACAAAAGAAGGAGTGGGAGAAAAACAAAAATCAAATCCACAGTCAGATCTAAAATCAAAATCCTCCCTTGCTAAGGGAAAACAAATCCAAAATCCAATTTCTTCAAAATATCAATCCTCAAAAGATTTTGCCATTCCAATAGAAACCGTCCAAGCTTTAACTTCTAAAATATCCAAACCATTATTAATAACCAAAAAGTCTTAGGCAGATATCGCCAAAGAAGAAAATATTAAGGACCTAGCCCTTAATCAAGCCAAAATCTTCAAACAAATTGGGAAAATAAAATCACAAAAAATTTTGGCTGAATCTTCATCCAAACAAGTCACATCAATTGACTCCTAGCCAACTAAAATTGTTACCAAATGCCTCCCAAAACTAGTTCCCCAAAATATTCTCCAAATGGAACCAGAATATTGGGATGAGAATTCCAAAAAAGTTTTTGAAAAAATATTTCCAAAGAATTTCCATTTTATCCCTGAAACTTTCAATAAAATAAGGGAATTTTATGAATTAATCTTGATTGATTTTGAATTAGTCAAGATTAAACATAATATTTCCCCTGGGGACAAAACTTTTATTACTCAATCAACTTTTCAAATTGAGAAAATTATCACTCCAACTAATTCGAGGCAAATGCTCAATCAAATAAAAAAGTTTTCCATATCTTTTGAACCATATGGTTATATGTACTGAGATTATCAGAAAGCCTAGTACAATACCATATATTATTAGAATAAAAATCAGAAGTACTCTTAGTTATTTTTCTTTAATTAGAGTAAAAAATACAAATTTTCAAATTAGTTTTTTAGATGGTGGGATTTTTATGGTCCAATACGAGAAATTATTCTCGAAAAGTCACTAAAGGATGGGATACTTTAAAACCTTGTTTTGATATTTTAAATTATGAAAATTATTTTATTCTTCTATAATTTTGTTCAAAAATCGGCCTTCCATGGTGTTTCACATGGAAGTATCAATATTCAAAAGAAAATCCTTATTCCAAATGGCCAATACTCAACCAGCAATTTTATGTCAAATGGCAGGGAAGTTACAAATATTCCAACAAAGCTCACAAATATGAAATTCAAAAATCATTTGAAGAAAATCATCTCTTCCACAAAAATATAAAGGAAGGAACTCATCAATTTTTTTAAGCTAAATCTCAAATTGCAAGTTCGTTGGCACCAATCTCCAAGCAAGAATATATCTCAAAGCTAAAGAGATTATTCAACAATTATCAAACACAGAAGACAAAGTAAAATCCTGTGCCTTAAATCCCTTTAAAGAAGCAGAGGATTATACATAATCAAATGAAAATAATTGCTTTGGAATAAATCTCAATGATTAAGTTGCAAAATGAAGCCCAAATTTTGGACAAATTCAAATGAAGTGTTAATAAGGAAATGAAGCCTAAATTCAAATTTAAATTCAAATGAAGTGTTTGCAAGGAAATGAAATTCATATTCAAATTCAAATGAAGTGTCAACAAAATAAAGACAAAATTATTTTCAAACAACTTTTCAAAAAGTGCTAGAAGATGCCTAACAACTTTTGATCGGTCACTGTAGCAATCATTGTAGTAGCACGGGTTGATATTGTAGCAAATAGTAAATTTAAAAAATTTTCTATAAATAGACCACAAGCCCGAAGTGTAAAGCACAATGATGCCAATCCCCTATAAGCTTTCTTTAGGAGCATTTCTAGCGTTTAGCCCAAATTGCAAATTTCTTATTCAAATCTTATTAATAAAATATTTATTTTGCATATAGTGGTCCGTCCACAGTCCTTAATTCTTTACTTTTTGCTCTTTTAATTCTTTATTTTAAGGGCCTCCTCCATGATCTCTAGTATTAGAGCCATGGGGAAGTAAGGATAGTAATATACATAGAAAATTATATTTACCTTCATGAAATACATGTTAGTCTTTAAACATGAGAACTAATTCTGGACAAGTTGACAGCATTCAGCAGGACATGAGTTCGTAAAGTGGCTTGTGAGTCCCATTTGATGGGGTTGAGGGCAAGAAACCTTTGTCTCCTGTAGTCTCATATTAAGCATAAGTAAAGGCTAAGTAATCTAGATCTAAAGTCATGTTGAAACACTAATATTTAATTTATATGACAAAATAATTTACTATTTACATTAATGTCTTTATGGAACCAAAGCTTTGCTATTAGAAGCGGGGATTTTGCAATTTTATAATGCATTACTCTGTATCTTCTTGCTTTTCATTTTCAACATCTTCATCTATACCATCATCATCTAAATCAAATTTAAAGAAAATTTAAAATCTATTTTCAAAGAATGAATTGATTTTGAAATTTTTAATCAACAAATTAATAACTGGGAAATGCCAAGGATCCAAACAAAAAACTTTACAAATCCAATTTTCAATTCTTTAACAAATCAACTTATGTAATAAAAATTGAAGAAAGGTTTATCAATGTTGATCCTCTTTGTACTTCTTTCAGAAAAAAGACCTTGATAAACAAAGAATAAAATGTAGTTTTTTTGCATCTTGGATGTGTTCAAATTGTTGCTAAACCCATGACTAGGTTAGGCTTAAATATTGCTATTCTACAATGCCTTTCTATTGGATTCAAAATGGATTAGTGATTCTAATAGATAGACCCAATTTAAGAGTAATGACTTATTAAGGATTCATAAGGAGTTTTATCCATAAACAGCTGAATCTTATTCATAAACAGCTCATGAGAATGGATTTAATTAGGATAAATATGAAGTGATGGCATTGTTATTGCGATAATTATGAAATGTATATGGTTATCTTTATCTTTATATAGTTATACCTTCTTCTAAATTTGGAAAAAACATATGATGCTAATTAATGAATCTACTGATGAAATTAATTTTTTTTAATTGAGAAAGTATAGATGTTTTATATTATGAATTATCCAAGTATTATCATATCATTTAAAAATTGCTAAAACTTTGTTCCCGCTAATAAAAACTCTTAATTACTTTTTTGTTGATGATTTGTAACATTTTTATTCATTGATAAAGTTTTACACTAAAAATCAATCAAATTCAAATTTTTACCTTAGATTAAAAAAATAGTTTATATAAAATATTGGTCACTGAAATACTAATTTTGTATTTGTCCCTTTTTAATATTACAAAATTATGAGCAAAAGGAAAAGGTGAACATCAAAATCTCAAAATATTGGCCACACAGGAATGTTAATTTGTTGCAAATTAATCAGCACAAGTGTCAACATTTCCACTCCAAACCTTTACCCACTTCAAGAATTGCGGATATTTGTCTCTTCTGTATTTAAATTGAACAAAGGAAACATATACCTCCCTAAATGGAAAACTAACCTTAAAATTAACTTACAAAATACTACTCTCAAAATTTCTAATTTTGAAAAATTTTGCTCATGTTTAATTCAGATGTGAGCTTCTCACGCTCTCTGATGAAAAAAAAATACTTATATATGTAGATTCAATATATTATGATAAATTATTTAGAATAATTTTTTAAATATCAAACCAGCTAATTTTAAAATGTCAGTGAAAAATTTCTTTGAAGTTAAATTTATTATTAACACACATGCTAAACAATCAATGATTTCATATAAAAGAATTTCTCTCTAATAAGGATGCGTGGAGAAGTGACAAATCCACGTTCAAATTGAACAGACATGAATTTATCAATTTCTTTTAGGATTTAGGGACGTCAATGTATTTTCAATGTCCTCTCCATTTGTTTTCTAAAAAGTTAGTATTGTCAAAGTATAAATATGCTTAGTATAATTAAGCATGTAGACTATCAAATTTAGGAAATGTGGAACTTATTTAAAAATGACAATATAAAAGTATAGTTAATTTATAAATATATGTATTCATTCATTGCCATTAATGAAAAACAACAAAAAAAAATTCTCATCGTTCTATTTTAATTATATCTTCTTTCTTTAGCCACCAATAAGGGTGGGAATAATACGCTAGATGTTTTAACATATATATATATATGTAATAAAGCTTCTAAATAGGATATCAATTATTCAGGAGTGAACTTACATATGTTATGTTACATTCTTCTAGAAGAATGCAGTGCTCTCATATAATGTTTAATATGTTGATATCTAGGTAGATATATAGGTATATACTATAAAACATATGACTAGATTGACCCATTATAAGAAATCATATGAAATGTTACCATATGTCAATAGAATTCTCATATAAAAAGTGGTGTAAGTGATCTTTATACTTAAGATCAACACAACATCTTATGTATACAGTCATGTACTTCAATTTTATTATAGGCTTGGATTCTTAAAGAGTATATACAAATAATTTTGGGTGCACCACTAAGCACATAAAAGTAATGATTGATCAAAATAGAATTCATCATCCTTGGTAACAAGTAAAGATATTGAAAAAATGTTTTAACATTTGTGCTATAATCAAATCGTAAGCCTATAAATTGATGATACATAAAAGGAGTTTTATGTATGAACAATTGTAAGATAGCATACATATACCTAAGATTGTATGTTCATATTAGGGTTGACATATATCTTATTACAAAAGATTTTGATTTCCACAAATCTATTCCTAGCATTTGGGTGGTCATGATGCTTTGCTAGAACTTAATCTTGAAATTGTGTTTGAATTAAAAGGAATTTTGATTCAATTAAGCTTATTGAAACTTGTAAATAAAATCATTGCCAACATGCATGGAAATCTAATGGGTTATATATAATAGAATCTCTTTAATCCAAAGTTAAAGGAAAAGTTAAAATGCAAAATGTTATGACTTTATGAGTTGAATAGAACATCTTAAGAATTTGAAATGATTAATAAAGTGTTCTAATGTAATAAGAAGTTTTAATTAATTAATGATTTACTAATTCTGATGGAGATTACAATTATTAAATAATAATAAATTTTTATTATCAATATTTAAATGTTGTAAAATATTTATATTATCATTGGAGATTATAAGTAGAGAAATGGTTCCTCACTTAGAAAGTTGTTTTCATAAGTTAAAATAATTAGACAATGATCATAAAAGAGAATTTAGAAGCTTGGTGTCATAGAAAAAAGTGTTTGGACATATTAGATACAACAAAGGGTGCATAAGGTTAATAAGTGTGGACTTATTAAGCCAAAGGGGCTACACTAACTATGCAGCCCATCCACTTAATGAGTGGATGACACAATCAAGGGAAAACCCTAGCTTGTGTGCCACTTATGTTTACTTCCCACCATTGTGCTCCAACCTCATCTATTTAAAGGAGTGAGATGCCAACCCTTGACACACTAACAAAAACCCTAGCACATGTGTTATGCCCTAACTCTTTCTATGTGGTCTCACTTCTCTTCTTTTCTTTGCATTCAAATACCAATCCTACTCTAGTGAATTTATAATTCCTTAAAGAGCTGACACCTTTTAAACTGAGTGGTTTAATTTTCTACTCTTCTTGTTATGTAAACTTGATAGAAGTTTTGAATCAAATTAGTTCGTGTGAATTATCATTGGTGTTGGAGATCAATTTTGAAAGAGTTGTCTAAAGAAAATCCATAATACTTGATTGTAGGGTTTGTTAGAGAGTTCGTAGAATTACTTGGAAATGAAATTTAGATTGAAAGACAAAGGATTCCAAGAACAATTCTCGTGAAAGGTATCATTTAAATTGTTATTTTAAATTATATATTGCTTTATCAATTAATTTACAAACAATATGATTCAGGTTTTGGAAAAAATTTTAAAATTTCACTACACATATATAATATTTTTTCATTAGCATACTTGATGCTTAGATCCAATTTTTCCCAACATGCCATAATACAAACATTATTTCCAAATTCTGCCAAAAATTACATTTGATTCTCATCATTTTGAACTCCCATTTGTGCTCAATCTCATTCGCCTTTGTCCATAAGTCCATCCTCTTATACCCTTCTCCTTCACATTGTCTTGCATCCACCATCTATGGTGACCATGCCCAGAAAAATCACTTGGGTTTGAAGGTCTTGTCCACGAAAATAAAAAAGAAGAAAAAATATTGAATTTGTATCATTTTCTTTTTCTTTTGATTATGTTTCTATTATATTGAACCAAGATAGATATCGAAGTTTCATGTGCAATGTAATCCAAAATTATTTTTATGTTATAAATGACTTATAAAAAATATTGAATCTGCTTTTATCCCCAAAAATATGACCATGAGGAAAACAAGATCCTCCAATTCCCAAAATATTAGCCATTAAAATGCGAATTTTGGTTACAAATTAGTTAGCACAAGTGTGAGCATTCCTTATCCAAACCTCTACCACTTTAACATTTATGGATATCTGTGTCTTCTCTATATTTAAATTGAAAAAGGAAACATTGAGCTCCCCTAAGTAGAAAAGCAACATTAGGACCTAGAAAATATTAACTCGAGAATTTATGGTTTTGAAAAATTTTGCTTTTTTTTTTTTAATTTGGATGTGAGTTTGTCATGCTGTCTAATGAAAAAAATACTTTATACTATGATAACTTATTAATAATAATTTTTTAAATATCAAATCAACTAACTTTAAAATGTTAGTGAAAAAATTTTTAAAGGTTAATTTTTCTATTAATCACGTGTTAAATAGTTAATAATTTAATACATAAGAATTTTTCTCTAAGAAGGATGCTTAGCGACGTGACAATTCTGTATTCAAATTGTACATGGGGTTATCGATGTCTTTTGCGATTTTGATACATCAATGCATTTTCAAAAATTTTATTTTCATCCACTAGAGGGCCAACCCAAATTATTAAGAAAATAATTAATAATAATGATTGTGGGACCTATCATCACTGTAGGCCCTACAACACTGTCAACCATCATCACGGTAGGGTCTACAACACTGTCAAAATGCTTTGTGGCCTTTGCACATGGAAGCAAAAGAGTTCCTCTTCTCAAAATGCCAAGGGATGAATTGTTGGCAGTTTATAAGCAAGCAAATTTGGCATAATAACTGGAATTTTAGTATAATTTTACTTCTTTTTTAATTAAATTTTTATTAATTTAAATTTTTAATTAAATCTTTATATTCACTAAATACATCCTATTACTTTTATGTTAAATTCTATTCATAATTTACTCACATACATAACCATCTATTAACTATTTATTGAGTGTAAGAAAACTTTTCATTAACAATAATTAAACTACATCAATAAAACATTGTTCCCATATATCCATTACTAACAAAAGTTAACATATAAATTAAAAATTATGAAATATTCAATTATAAACGAAAAATAAGTAGAGCAACCAAATTCCTAATTTATAAATTATAGAAACTTAATTAAAGATTGGGGGTTGTAGGAGATGAAGTAATTTAACCTAATTTTAATTAACCATCATAAATTCATAATGAAGCAGTAAAAGGAATTAATCAAATTGAAATGAACCAACTCCTGTCCCAAGTTGGCAAACAATCTGATGGATTGCTCACTTCGAAATTGTCCAAGTTCATGCCCATCTCATGTCAAACAAAATTTGGGGCCAAATGTTTGCATGTATACCAACTGTACAGCCCACAGATATATACATACAGAATGCCAATGGCCAATCAGAAAACATATTTACGAAGAGCTCTCAGCACCCAACACCTAACAGAAGAACATGCTACTTTGGACATTCT
>JANHAO010012125.1:0-16591 GCA_026873985.1 Saraca asoca | reverse complement strand
TTAGACCTTTTAGATAGCTCAACAATTCACTTTTTACTCCATTGAAATTTTACATTAAGTTGCATGAAATTCAATCCCTGTGGAGGCGATACTCGTTCACTCTATATTACACAATTGACTGCGTATACTTGCATAATTTGAGTGACAATTTCTTTTTAAAACTCAACACTTAGCCTCAAGGTCGCCATGACAGCTACATCATGCTATCAGACATTCAAGATAGGATATTTGCAACAGAGAAGGATAGTGAGAACTTTGAAAAGCCCAACCCATAATGACTCCTAATAGGTATAGAGACAAAGACAAGTTTTGTGCCTACCACAATGAATTTTCATATTGCTTGGCACATAAAGATGCAATTGAGGATCTGATCAATAGAGGTCACTTAGGAGACTATATGCTGTGACGTACAGGACAGTGACCTCAGTAGTCCCAGCAACCAGTACAACAGTAGCCCCAGCGCTTTTAATTCTATAATGTCATTTAGAAATTAATAAACGCACCCAAGTTTTTCCTTAAATTCTTATGTTTGTGTTTACTAATTTTTGATAAATTTTTAGCAAAGTATTATACAAGAAGGTCCGAGTTCGGGACTATAAAATTAGTGATCTCGTACTGCACCTTATTCTTCTTAAAGCTTGCAAGGCCAATGGCGGGACACTAGGTCTGAACTGGGAGGGCCCATACATCATCAAGGAAGACTTGAGAAACTGAGCCTATCAATTAACATTTGAATGGAGATGAAGTTTCACAAGCTTGGAATGCTAAACATCTGCTCACCCTTCTAATCCAGAAACGAGCACTCGTCCTTCTAATTTAAAGCAAGCAATTGCCTTTCTAATTCAGAAACGAGCACTCACCCTTCTAATCTGAAAGCAAGCAATCGCCCTTCTAATCCTGAAGCTACCACTCGCCCTTCTAATCCAAAAGCAAGCACTCATCCTTCTAATTCAGAAGTGAGCAATCGCCCTTCTAATTTGGAAGCGGGCTACTCTCAGGTTTTGCTGAAGTGTAACCTACTGGGCATTCGATGCTAGTTGAGGCGCAACCTACTGGCATTTGGTGCTAGCTAAGGCGCGACCTACTGGGCATTCGGTGCTAGCTAAGGCGTGACCTCCTGGGCATTCACTGCTAGCTATGGCACAATTTACTGCGCATTCAACTTGATAAAGTCGTGGTTTGCTAGCTGAGGTGCATTCCTGCGACCTACTGAGCATTCAACTTGGTAAGGGAATTATAAAAGGAGTTCATCAAAAACCTCATTCAACAAGGTGCATATGAAAATTCAAGAAACGAAACTCAAAATTATAGAGTCTAAATGATGGCATGGCAGATCATAATCGCCAGCTTTTACCAGCAAACTATAGCTCCCAGTATGCAAATCGCACTAAGAGCTTGGCAGCTAATGTTGTGGGTATTTTTGGACCTATACAAATGGGCTGATAAAAGCTTAATGAACAAGCCCGGTTGATAAAGGCCCAAGTCAACTATAATTGAGGTTGCTGGAGCAATTCCCCAAGTTAGCAAATGCAAACTCAGATCGCTGGTCAACAAGGGTCAAAGCAGTAATCTCAAGTCATTAAAGACAAGGCTTAGCCTGAGCTAGAAGTATGCTTTCCTAGCCATCAATCCAGGGAAATCCATTCAGTTGCCTATTTTAACAGAAGTTTGTTATAATCATTAATCCTTATCCATAACGCGATCAATTCAGGATTCTTTTCGGTTATTAAATTGTATTCAAACTATAACAGCCCAGTCATTATAAAAAGGGATAAAATCATTATACAAAAAAGAGGAACATATACAATCAAGAAGGAAGAAAGAAAAAGAAATAACAAATACTCAGCAAAAATACTGAGAAATAAAATAACTGTGGACGTAAGCATTACACTCGGCTAGACCACATTAAAAACTCCTGGTATCATCTTGTTCTTTCTCTCTCTCTTGCTATTTTGCCTTCATAATTTGCAATTTGGGGTCTTGGATTTAGGTTAATTAAATTCATATGTCAACAACATCTTTAAAATTTTATTGAATAATAAATTATATTTTTAAACTTTAAAAATATATAAATTATGCTCTTAAACTTAATTTTTTATTATTTCTTATATATATAAAAAATTATAATATATATTAGAAAGTCATTATTTTTTAATTCTGTAAATGGCAGTTATAACTTAAGCGTATGAGTTTTTATTTAATTATTTATTTACTATTACCATCTTAATTATTTATGTACACGTAACACTTTTTTGTATAAAAAAACTGATTTAATTAGCTTTCGTATGGCTGAGAGTAAAAATAAGAATAAAGTTTCTACTTATTTAAAATGTCCAATAATTTAACAAGTCTCTCTCTCTCTCTCTCTCTCTCTCTCTCTCTCTCTCTCTCTCTCTCTCTCTCTCTCTCTTTATATTTATTACTGTAAATTCTAATTTTATCGATAATCCTCTTTGTTGGTGTGTCCATGAGTCGAAGCAGCCTCATTTACCTTAAGTCCAACAAATTTACAGAAATTTTAATTTTTTTTCGACTTCTGTCACATTTACAGTAAAAGGAAGGGCAAATTACATTTGGGATTTGGACAATTTATATTTACATTCCTCCCATTTTTTAAAATATATATTGGCTTTTCTTTTTTATAAACATTCATCTCCATTTTCTTCCTTTGATTTAAATATACATTCACCATCCCTACTTCAGAATATTTTAAAAAATTATATCACAAATTGAATCAATTATCTAAATCTGACTTATCATATCACATAGTATAAATGTAATGTAAATTAAAATAATAATTATAATGCAGAAAAATTACATATCTTGTGTAAACTGTTAATTTATTGAGTTGAATACTTGAGAATCCTAATAGGTTCACTCATCTCGACCTTAACAGCCTTTAATAGCCTTTAAAAGAATGTGTTTGCTAATCCTGATAAGGAGACTACCTTACATATATTAACCTTATTGGACTAAACTGACCTATTATAGGATAGCTCAGTTACAAGACTCACATAACTAGTAATCACTTATTTGATTTAAGTGTCATTTTAAGCCACGCATTATTATTACTTTAATTTGGGCCAATTTATAATATTAATTTGAGATTTGTATAATTCAAGTTTTGTAAAACATCTTCTAAATTATAAAAGTACACACAAAAAAATTCTAACAATTTTCCATCTGGACAACAAAGTTAAGAGCATAATAAAGGCAAAAATTGTTCTCTGAATTATCATATGTGGCCACATCAAGAAATGTTAAATTAATTATAGCACTATTACCATTACATGTCTAAAATAAGATCATAAGTATTTAATAGTGCATAGCATCATATCTGATAGGGATACTAATGTCATACACATTTAAGTACCTACACACTGATGACCATAACACAATATGAAATGTGAATAACAAGATTTACTTAACGATAAATGTGATTATATGTAAATCTTAACATATTAGTCCAAGCATCCATCCAAGATGCTAAATAAGATTTGATAGTCTTGACACAACATTGAGACAAGGACTATACGTTTCCATCAACATGCCATTATACAATACCTACAAATAACAATATATTATATAAATATGACAAGACTATAACATTTCATATATCTCAAGATTAACAATAACATAAGTTCATCATTTCAATAAAAAAACATGAAATTTCCACTAACCCTAAACATCAAAAAATTCAACTAAACCCATTATAATAACATGTTCGCGAAACAATCCTGCAACTAAGCCTTTGGTCAATGGATTCGCGAGCATGTGATTTATGGCAACATGTTTGATACATGTATGATGTTCATGCATCTTCTCTCTAACAAATTCATATTTAACATCAAAATGTTTTTCATGGGTAGAAATTTCATTATTTTGATAGAAGATTACTATAGTAGCATTGTCATAATTAATGGTTTAAGGCCTAAAAATGCTCTCAATAACTTTGTATCCAAATATCAGATTCATTAGCCAAATAATCTCACAAATGGCTTTATAACATATAACTTGTTCGGCTTCCATAATGAAAATTATTGTGATTGACTACTTGACACTTTTCTACAACACAATTCCTCATGTCATCATAAAAATGTGCCTAGATGTTGACTTTTTACCCTCTAAACAACCTGCAAAATTAGAGTTAGAGTAGTCTACAACTACCAAATCATCAGATCAATGGTAGGTCAGCACAAAATTTTTTGTACCTTACAAGCAACTTATAACTTTCTTCCTAAAAATCCAATACTTTGACTAAGATCACTTAAGAATTTCCCAAGTATACTAATCACGTAAGCAATATTAGGACGTGTACATACTTGAGCATATATTGAGCTACGAACAATGGATGCATATAGGACTTTTTTCTTACCTGATCTTTCATTATCATTCTAAGGACACAAGGCTTTAAAAAGAATCTCACTCCTCTGAAAGGGTGCAACACTTTGAGAGAACAAAGACATGTTAAACCTTTTAAGCACCTTTCAATATACAATTTTCAAGACAAGCTAAAGAGACCTTGGGATTGATCACAAAAGAGACTTCACCAAGATCTTGCATATCAAAATATGTCGATAGCATCTATTTTTTCTCAATCAGAAGACCTATATCATTACTTGCAAGAGGAATATCATTAACATACAAGACTAGAATCATAAATTTGTTTGTATCCATCTTAAAATAGATACATTGATTTGTATCATACTCCTTCAATCTAATAGAAGTTGCAATTTCATCAAACTTAAGATATTATTGTTTCCTCAAATCATATATAAACCTTTTCAATTTACACACCAAGTATTTTTTACCCTTCTCTTGGAAACAATCCAGTTGGTTCATATAAATAGTTTCTAACAAATTACCATTCAAGAAGCTCTATGGAGCTCTAAATCAAAATGTGCCACCAATGTTATAACAGCTCGAAACAAGTCTTTAATTGAAACATGTGAGAAAGTTTCTTTTTAATCAATGCCTTCTTTTTTAGTGTAGCCCTTTGCTACTGGTCTGGCCTTATACCTCTCAATCTCCCTTTACATGCCTTCAATCTTAAAGACCCATTTACATCTAACAAGCTTGCAACCAGCACGTAATTTTATTAGATCCCACACATCATTCTAATGCATAAAAAACAATTCATCCTTAATGGCTTTCATCCATTTTGAAGAATCAAAACTTGAAATAGCTTTTTGAAAATTGGTGAAATCATTGTCATCATTGATATCAAACTCATATTGTTGCAGATACATAAAATAACCATTTGTAATTGCTAGTTTGTGAGCTCTTTGGAATCTCCTTAAAGGTACTTCTTTATTTACAATACTTGATTCTTTTTCTTCTACCAACAAAGCACTTGGCTCTCTAACCACTGACATTCTTTGGATCAAACTTATTTGTAAATGGATTATATAGCTTCACTTAAGCCTTCAACCTTAAATATGGAAATGCCTAAGACTAGGCCTTTTTCCATATGGCAATTCATATGGAGTTTTCAAAACAAACTTATCAAGGACTTGATTCAAAACATATGTAGTGGTTTTTAAGGTATTGCCCTTGTGGTTCCTTCTTTCTACAATCCCGTTTTGCTTATGCATTCTAGGCATAGTATAACTAGCCTCAATTCCACATTCTTGGATATATCTCACAAAAAAACCAAGATTCCAACTAGTTTCATTGTATCTACTATAGTACTAACAACCTCTATTAGAATTAACACACTTAATCTACTTTCTTATTTTGAGTTCAATTGTAGTCTTGAATGTCTTAAAGGCATTTAAGGACTCTAAATTTTCAATAAGGAGTTCCACCTAACCAAAGCTCAAATAATCATTGATGAAAGTAATGAAGTACTTGTATCCACCAGTAGCTTTTGGTGTAATCAATCCATTAATATCGGTGTAGATTAACTTCAGAACATCTTCTTTTCTAGTTCTCTTTCCTTTTCAAGCTCTAATAAGGAATTTTCCCTTAATGCAATCAACACACATGCTAAAATCAGATAAGTCTAGATTATGAAGGATTCATTCTTTTATCATTCTCTTTATCCTTTCTTTGGAGATATGACCTAGACACCTATGTCACAACATCAAAGATTTCTTATCAAATTTTATTTCTTTTGTTTCCAACCTTAGTATTGTCGAATTTGTAAAAGTAAAGTCTAAATTAATCTTACATAAGTCATCACACAAAATCATTACTAACCAAAACAGAATTATAAAACAAACTAACTTTTCTATTATCAAAATGACAACTATATCCAAACTGGTTTAAAGTAACAATTGCCTTCTCATAGAAGACACATAAACAATATCTCTTAATTCTAAAACATAATTAGAAGATAATCTTAAGGCTTCTACTTCTGTATGCTCCACTTGCACTTTCTCTCCATATCCTAATCTCACAATCAGCTCCCCTTCACTTGGCTCCTTGTAGTTTCTCAGTGTCTATAAAGAATTGGTAACATGAATTATTGCATTAGTGTTTAACCACCAAGTGTTTAATGGAACATCTATAATATTAGACTTAAAATACACTAGAGCTAAAGAAATACCTTATTTCTTCTTCTTAGTCCACTTTTTAAGCTTATAAAATTTGCCTTCTTATACCCATACTTCTTATAGTACCTATAATACCCTTTTGAACAAAAGCTTTTTGGGTTTATAGTATTGCACATTCATGTTGGCCTTTTCTTCTTAAAACTAGGTTTCCCCTTGTTACCCTTTGAGTGTAACTTATTTCTATGCTTAACACTCGATCCATGTGAAACGAAGCAAACACTATGAACCTTCCCTTTCTTCATATCATTTTCTGCTCGACTAACAATTGAGATTATCTCATTGAAAGTCTATTTACCCTTTTGGTTGTGATATAATGTATTGAAAACATCATACTAAGTAAGAAGAGACTCTAAAGCATGTCAAATCAAATAATTATCTCCTAAGTCTACTTTCATAGCCTTTAACCGATTATAATAGTGCACTAGCTTCATAATGTGCTTATAACTGCACTAACACCATCATAAGCAGTCTTCTCCAGCAATAAGAGGTAATGTCTTTTCTCTGCCTTATCAAACTTCTAAGCCATAAAGTCTATAAAAGCTCCAATATTTAGAGGGTTAGCAGCGCTTGTCTGCTAGTCTTATCTATAATATACTTCATAACCATCAAACACATTCCGTTAGAGTGTGTCCACTTGTTATGAAAAGTCATTTGCGTAGCAATAGAGTTATCACCAATCACTTACTCCTTTTCTTTCAATGTCAAATCTAAATTAGTGATTACCAGGTATAATTTCAACGGTTCAGCCCAGTCTTAATAATTGGTTCCATTCATCGTTTTCAAGGAAGTCAATTGCATAAACAACGAAGTTGAGAAAATAACAATTTATAAAATTCATCATAAATTTCTTAAGAAATACGTGTTTAATGTAGTCATGCTATTATATTTCCTTAGTATATTATGCAATTTCTAAACGATATTATACTACAAAACATTGATAGAGTACTTAAAATTTTAGAAATACAATACTAAACCCTAACTCTCATACTATCACTAATAAATTATATTAATAATATTATACTAATAGGATATATATATATATATATATTATTAATATAGCATTCTCCTAGATGCCATATAAAATAATTTAATTCTAAGTAGAATTTCACGCAACTGGTTCCACAATATGAGTATACAATTATATAAAATTTCATGGCAAAATATGAGCAATTTATAATTCCTACATGATATCAATAGCATACATATAATCATGTAAAATTAATTCAACACTCAAACAGTAATATATCACATTAGAACAATTTTATATAGTAGATCAACATGTAAAAATTATATGGTAAAATTTTTAGGTCCAAAAAATAATAAATTAATATTCAAATAAATTGGATAAAAAATAAATAAACTAATTTTAATTTCAAAATTTTCTACAAAAATGCTCAAAAATCCACCTTTGAGAGTGGAAGCTAATGACATTTGAGCCACCTTCACTGGACAATGGCAAGGCAACATGTGGGCCACACATGCTTGGTAAGTGTGTGGACCTCGCAAGCTTGGATCTTGTTTTCTTAACCCGACTGGGTCTATTACTTGGGCCTTTAGACTTGATTTCAGACCCGATGCAACCTAACTAATGATTTGGCAATTCTAGGTCATTTTTTAATCAAATTGTTGTATAGGCTTTTATCTCAAAATATATTTAAAGTTAACCTCTTCATCAATTTGTACAGAATTGGAAGATTTATGTTTTGACTTTGAGATTTAAAACTAAAATTAAAAAGTAACATGTTGTCATTAATATTTCATTTATAAGTTCTATACACATCAGTTTTGTTCAAATTGAATTGGAGTTTTTGTTCAGTGTGAACATTTAAACTTATAGCTTTTCTTAATTTCAATAATAATATATAAATATTTTCAAATTGAATTTGCATAATATTTAGCCATGTAACATGATAGAATAATCTAGCTTTAATACCAATTATAATAAATTATATCACAAAATTGAACCAATTACCTGGATTTGATTTATCATATTACATGACATAAATATAATGTAAATTAAAATATTAATTATAATATAAAATGATTACATAACTTGTGTAGACTATGAATTCATTGAGTTGAATGATTAGGAATCCTTATAGGTTCACCCCTATTGATCCCTAGCATGCTTTAAGGGAATATATCTACTAATCTTGATAGAAAAACTGCAGGAACTGATTTACGGTAAGAGTACAAACTTATTTTATGTAAATTAACTTGACTGGACTAAATTAACCTATTGCATGATAGCTTAATTATAGGATTCACATAACTAATAATCAATTATTCTCCTCTAAGTATTATTTTAAATTCATATTATTATCATTTTAACTTAGGCCGATTTTCAATATTAATTTGATATTTGTGTAATTTAGGTTTTATAAAATATGTTCTAAATTATGAAAGTTTATATGAAAAAATTCTAACAAAACAAAAAGATAAATACATATTTTTGAAAATGAAAAGAATGTGAATATAATTACACTAAATTTAATTTTAATAAAGGTGAATATAATTTGATCTTCCAAGGAAAACAAAGTTGCCTATCCTCTTAGACGACTTATACTGGGCTATTGTTCTCACTTTGTGAAGGCGATCCTAGGACTTCATCAAAGAACCCCTACGAGAAAGACTAGAAAATACCTCCATTAGTGCACTGTTGTTTTATCTACCTGATTTTGTGAATTTCTCCAAAACATAGATCGCTACCTCTAAGCGCTTTTTCTCTTAAATTCAAACATGTTATGTCAAGAAGCTACAGCATCGGTAAACAAGTGGATAATACAAAGTGCAATACCACACAATTGAAAGAAATTATAATTCTCCTTTGTCAACGGCGACACTTCACCTTTCTTCTCACTAAACCCTTCCTGACAGGTTGACGCTGCTTCCATGGCCGCACTTATCCACGTCTTAGTTGCTACATAGTTCTCAGACAAGAAAGCTCTATGCGAATTCACTATTGTCCACACAGCGTCAGAATACAGTTCCAAGCAATCCTTCAAGCAGGCCAAAGCATAATCATCAAAACCTGTACTATTTAATAGCTTCTCAATGCTTGAAACTGTGTTTGTTGCATTATCTAAAGCTAGTTCCATTGCAATTATCGCTAATCCTTGAAGATTTGCGGCGCGGCTAACCGGAATAGCTTGAAGTGA
Source organism: Saraca asoca (assembly GCA_026873985.1). Classification (NCBI taxonomy): domain Eukaryota; kingdom Viridiplantae; phylum Streptophyta; class Magnoliopsida; order Fabales; family Fabaceae; genus Saraca; species Saraca asoca. The sequence goes on along the minus strand of JANHAO010012125.1, from coordinate 6,876 downwards.
GGTTGAGCATAAGTTGTAGCTCAAGATAATAGATTGGCTGGCGCATCTTTTGCATGTCTGTTCAATTATGTTATTGCATATTGCTTCTACGTTTGAACTTGTTCTGAAAGGTGTTGTTAGGAAGAAGAAAAGGAGGAGGCAAAATGGGAAGCGGGAGAAATAAGATTGCAACATTGTTATTTTCTTGGTGTATACTAGAAGTGTTGATTTAGAGCTATAGAGAGAAGCATGGTTCATATACATGTGAGATTCAGCTAGTTTTTTGGGAACTACATTTACAAAGGAAATTTCCTAGCCGGCTTTACGGGCAGTCCTTTTGTATCTAGGAAGACAACACTGTTTGCTATTGCATTTGTACCAAGACCATAATATGTATGAGCTTTGTATTTGAGAATAAAGAGTAGGATTTCTTGGCACTTCATGGGAAGGGATTTAACCGAGAAATTTCCTACAAAAGTCACTACATTCACCATTGCACAACATGAAAAATCAAAATTTTCACTTGAGTGCTCGTTTGGCCCGAACTGAATGCCTTCATGGATTATATTGCAACATGCAATCATCAATCGGATGTCAACCACCGCCTATATGCATAATATCCCATGCTAGGGATTTTGTTATTTTTTTCTTCAAGGTTTTGTTAACGAGTAATGTATATTGCAAATGTACATCACTTCTAAAGGAAATGGGACCTCACAAATGTGAGATTCATTTCAAGCTTCATATATATGCATATAGCACATAGGAGGAGCTCAACACAAAAAAGAAATATAGGAACCATGATCAAAAGTAACAGTAGAATGGTCCCAATAAATTAATGCAAAATACATTGTTAATCCAAATGGACAGGTAAAATTTTGACATCATCAACACCCTATAAGGAATATAATTCTAAGTTCGCCAGCTTTACTACATCAGTACATTATCACGGGCGACATAACTAACCAACCAAGTTTATACATGAAAGTTCTTCCAACCCCTAACTCACTGCTTATACTTTGACTTTCTCAAGCAAGGCTGCAAAACATTGTAAAGAAACCTCCACAAAACAGATAGCATGAGGCAGACCAAGACAAAGTTCATTCAACAAGCACATCCACTTGACTGGGGTTGAGATTGAGCACTGCCACTAGAAGATTTTAAGTTAACGTCGACCATGTCTTCTTGTTTTGTTGAGGATAGTGTTTCCATTCCGGGTAATGCAGAAGCAATCTTACGAAAGAGGGCCTAAATAGTTATGCAGTAAACAATACATAATAAGTGGGAAGCAGGGAGATTATAAGATATAACAACTGAAGATATATGCAGCATAGTGTCTGGAAGATGCACAAAAATCTCAAGAAGGGAGACAACAGTAAAAAATGCAAGCGATTGAAGGTAGTTAAATAACAGAACACTATTGGCCATGTAAGAATGATCAGTTCAGAAGTGAAACTTGCAGATCCCTAACATTCGGGATGCTGAATTTACGCAATATACAGTAAGTTGCCAATTAGTAACAACTGTATACAAGAAATAAATCTCAGTAAGAAATGCCACCAATCAAGATGGTCTACAAGAACAAGATATGTCATCCTCTTCCAGACCATTTGTAAAATGCTCTCCAAGACAACCAATGATGAGGAAAATTTTGTTTACCTATTCTCCCAACGTTACTCATAAAGACATACATGCAAGCAGAGTCCCATGACCTTAACTTTGTTTGGTTTGACCATGAGTCATTCTGGTAGAAAACAAGTAAGGTAAAAAAGAAAAGGCAGTCAGCTTACCTTTATGTTAAACCCAGCTTTGGCACTAGTCTCAATAAACATGACATTTAGCTCATGGGCTTTTGCTTCCCCTTCCTCTATAGAGACTTGTCTGCAGACTCAGGCAAAGAAGAATACCAGAAAAAAAAATAAGGAATTTCAGATAGTAACATTAGAAAATAATATAACCATACAAGAAGGACAAAATGCGCATGGAACATCCTAGGGCCAAATGTAACCATGTAGCTAAAAAGTCTAGCAGCAAATATAGATTTCCTTTTCATAGGAGTATCACTAGATAGAAATCTTTACAATGACTAAAACTTATCTTTCATGGTAGGATTTGTGTATTTTTTCTTTTTTTTCTTTTTGCCCTACTTTCTCTGAGGTGGATATCTTATCCTTCTTAGCTTCTAATGTGATACAATTAGAGTGGGGGCAACAATAATAAAAAATCAGTGTAAAACATATGATAAAATCATTCTTCTCTTAGTCATTACCTCTTTTCAACAAGATCGGTTTTGTTCCCAACAAGAACGATAATGACATCACTGCCTCTCTCAGTTCGCACCTCTTCAATCCACTTTGATGTGTTTAGGAAGGACTGCCTACCTGTTTATAAGAATATCAGCTACATTAGCATCTCTTAGTAACTACTATTAAGAGGAAGAAGCTGCATAAGATGTCACAATATGGTGGGCAACAATATGGGAACAGGTTAATTAAAAAAAAAAATCCCAAATGACATACTTGCAACATCATACACAATTACAGCGACAGAAGAGTCCCTAATATAACTTGGAATAAGACTTCTAAATCTTTCCTGTCCAGCTGTATCCCTGTCAAAACAAATGAAATTTATGAAAATTCTATAATAAAATAAAAATAAAGGGGACAAATAATAGACATAGATCAATCTTTTTTCCAAGGAGAAGAAACTGAATCTACCCAATCCCTTCTCATAGCCTACGAAAACAGAAATGCTTCCCCTCGTTCTAGGGAGGGGTAAAGGGGAAGTAGACTTTGTCCTTTCAGTGGTTTCTTTGAATTTCATGATAAAGGGTATAATTACAACGTCATAATTGTGGCTCTTCGCTTCTTGTTCCCACTTTTATTTTAATACAGCCAAACAAGAAGAGGAATACCCCACCCCAACTCCTACTCTCCTTCCTCTTCCAATCCCTTCCTCTAAAAACCCTACCTTTCCCTTCCCCTTTAGTCTTTTACAGTATGATGATGGTGCCACATCTTACCACAACTGCAGTCGGACAGTTCGATCTTCAAGATACATAGTTTTTGATAGAAAATCAATACCAATTGTTGCCTGATCCACAAAAAGATAAATAAATTTGAGCATTAGACAAAGATGAAAAATGTAAACTCAATTTACAAAGATGGACATGCATAACAAGAACATGCCTATAATGAATGTGTCAAACAGGCATGCAAGTGAGCACATTAGGAGAGAAACAGAGTATGGAAATAGTGTAAATAACCTTGATATATATATATATATATATATATACACATATATATATATGCATAGTACATTTATATTTATAAGCCAAAATCATTAAAAAAAAAATGTTGGATAGCTGAGAATCCCTGATATCCACACATTGGTCATTCAATGTAATTTTTTAGTTATTTTTAGTTGGCATACCAAATATAAAAATCTGCAATATTAGCATATATATGATACTTGGACATCTTATGCCAGTGTATTTCGCATACTATTGTGGTATACCAAACGCCCCATAGTAAAATAGTAAAAATTGAAAACAATGAAAAGTCACAACGCATAAGCTGAATCTAACATGACATATCACCGAGGACCACAAAAATTCAACAAAACAGTAAAACACACTATCCTACCCCTCCCCCTTCCCCTTCCCCTTCCCCCCTTCCCTAGGGGATCAGCCAAGCAGACACTCTGACAACCCACCGGGAATTGGGGGTTGAAACAGCACAGTCAATTCTAGTCAAAATGATGGCTTAGCTAAATTGAACTCTCTGATTAAAAAAACTACACAACATAACTGAGACAGGTAGATAACCAGTGTTCATAATATGTTCAGCATCCAAAGTTCGCTAAGCAAACAACATAGAACAACAATTCCATTCTCACCCATGGGACGCATCTAAATCCAACCAGTCTTATGAATTCACCTAAAATTACTAGATCAAACAGTAAAAATTGAAGTTCTTAAACAGGTTTGCAACAGCAAGCTTGGAACATCATTTGATTTGATTTGATTTTACAAATATTAACTGGATCTGGTAGTTACGATACATACCTGATAAGTATTATCGAATTTATCGTACATGAAGCGAGTGATTATGCTGGTTTTGCCCACAGATTGGTCACCTAAGAACACCAGCTTATACTTAGCAAGAGCTGACACTGGCGCCATTTACAAATGTCTAAATCCAAAGAACAAGAGTTTGAGACTGCGCAGAGGAGTGAATTCGCCGAGAAAAACCCCCTGGCTTTGAATCTTCCTTGGGGTTGATCTCGGTCAGTGAAGATGAAGATGTAAGGAGTTTTGGCGAGGAGATGCACAGACAACAATTTCACGCCAAAAATAAAGACACGAAAACTCTTGTCTTTTTTATTATATAAAATTACATATACATGTATGTATATTTAGAATTAATTATTATCTGATTCTTTCTTTCTCCCACCGTCCCACGTTAAAAATTTAGTTTTCCATTTCGAGAAAAAAAAAAAGGGAAAATGATATTTAATAAATTCTCTGGAGTTAGCAACATTGCCAAGTTGTCCCGTATGGTGGCAAAATTTAAGTGGGAGGAGGGTGATAGCTAGCTGGACTAAAAGGTAAATTTCCTTTTTCCGTACTATAGACGAAGAAATGCAATTCTTTCCTTACTATGCAAGATACCAAGCCTTTTTAGGTCATTCAAATTCAAATATGGCATTGTGATATTGTACAAGGAAGAAAATATAAATGATTTGTGTAAAGACAAATAATGAATTGATTGTTTTTCACATATAAATATCAATTATCACTGAATTAAAAGATATAAAGAAAGTGTGATTTAGTTAATATACAGTCCATTTAATACAAATAACTGATAAATTAGTTGTTCACTATTTTACTAACTATTAACTATTAGTTAATAAGCTAATTGTTGACAGTAGATTTTGGTTCAGTCAAAATCCAACCAATTAGAAGAGTTCTTAGAGGACCCAAACTGTTTTCCAATTATTGCAAATGAAGAAATGAGGGAATGGAGAGGAAGAGCAGCAAACACACAATGGACTTTTAATGTGATTTGGTCAAAATTGGGCAATATCGATCTTTACATCCACGTAATATTATTACTTAGATAAATTTTTACAGAGTTTCAGTATCTCCACTTAGAATTGTTTATAGTGATCTCCTTTCTCCTATTTATATATGTTGGGAGGTTACAATTATAAATTTACAAGTTGTCATTCTGTTATATCAAATAATAAATGTACAAGACTACATAGACTCCTGTAATTTGGCTTTTACAAGTTGCTTTCTAAGGGTGGGCCCTATCTACCGAGTTTGCAAGCTGACGTATGCTTGTCTAATGCTCAACCTCAGCGAGTTTCTAGCCAAGTGTTGCGTTTCACGAACCAGATCTTCCGGCCTGAACTCGTTACTGTCCTTTGGCCAGCAAGGCTGAACTTGCTTTAAGCGAAGCAAGCTCACGCAAAGGGAATTGTTAGCCACAAGTGCTGGGGCTCATCTCTTAGCGAACTAGACTATTACTTTGACTTTGTCTCACACTGAACACGTGGCTCGCGACCTAGTGACCTCATTTAGCGACCTTAGGGTCGGATGAGCTAGGCTTCTCCCTTTAGACTCATTTGTTAGGCCTTTTGCCAGCCTATTTACAAAGTATCGATTTTTACCCATAACATCAGCCCCCCTAGCTCTCAATCTGCTTCACGGACTAGGAGTTGCAATTTATTGGTAAGGTCCTTGCTTGTAGCTTCTATTGTGTTGTCATTTCAAACTCAAATCTTTCAGTTTGTCTGCATGGGTCCACACTTCTTCCTATGCATGGCTCTCAGTCGTTGGCGTGGCAACTTCATTTTCTCATGGACTATTAGATCAAGAACAACCAGATAACCGTTGGGTTTTTTGAGTGATCGAGCTAGTCTATTTAAAGCCTGGAGGCCTTCTTACTTCTTCACAAAACTCAATGGGTGCCTTAACTAAGCCCCCCATATCTCAGATGGTTTGGTTATTTTGAAGGAGTGTTCGGCCAACCAGGGGCAAAATGGTCCAAAATTTCAAAAAAAATTCTTACAACCAACTGAACATCCAACCCTAGATTTAGCTAGTAGAGAGCTTAAACAACTAATTAGAAGAGAAAGGAAGCTGAACCAACCTTTGGAAGTAGCTCAAATCGCAGCGGAAAGAAGGAGGAAGTCGAACGGTCTCGCCATCACTGCCGTGTCCGGTCCACTCGTACCGGCCCTAAAAGACGTCCACGCCGGAGGAGGAAAGCCAACCCAGTGCTAGCTGGAAGCTCGGAGCCATTCGAAGGCCAAATCGCCGAAGAAGCATAGAAGTCCTGCCGGAGAAGACGAAACGTCTTCGTGAAAATCGAATGGCCGAAATGGGTAAGCCATTCGGCTTTTACCCAAGGCCAAACGGCGTCGTTTTAGTCCCCTCCAAAATGACGTCATTTCATTTAAAGTAATTTTTGAAAATTACATTTTAACCCTTACACTTTCGACTTCTTTGCAATTTGGTCCTTGGACATCCAAATGTCCAAATTTTAGCCATTCCTCATATTTTTCATTATGCGTGTGATCTGGTAAGTCCCCCAAAATATTGGCAAAAGTCCATAATGCCTTTCAAACCATTTGAAGGTATACAAAATTAATCCAATTAATTTTTTGATTAATTTCACTAAATTAATCATGTTTGGACTTTAAGGTATAAGCGGACTCTAGCAAGCCATTATAGCTACCCAATTTCCGGCAGGAGTCAACGACGATGACAACCTATCTGTGGCTGACCTCAGTGTACATCCTTATGTTAGTATAGATGGGTGCCCTAGACCAATTTGATTGAGTGCTATGGCATCCACAACTAAACATTCTGTGGATTGAATATTATAG
>JANHAO010012124.1:0-16567 GCA_026873985.1 Saraca asoca | reverse complement strand
ATTTATTATTTGATGTAACACAACTGTAGCTAGCAATTAATGCATGTAACCTCTCTTTCCTCTATAAATAGGCTTATATTGTTAGAAGGGGGAGAGAGCAATCTTGTAAACAGAACTTCTGCAAATTACTCAATCTCAATAAAATTTTCACCGTGGACGTAGGGTCCGATACTGCCCAGATTTGGCTGAACCACGTTAAACGTGTCACTCATCCATTTCATCTTCTCCCTCTCGGCCACATCTCTTTAACACTTCAAAGGCAGTATTGGATCCCAGAGCTCCCCTCGTTGACTAAAGTTCGAATCTCCCGTACAAACCAAATTTCACCTCCAACATTTTGATGCCATCTGTGGGGATCCATCTACCTCCTGAAGCTTCCATTACAGTCTGATCATGGCTAGGGGAAGAATGACTTGGAGTTCTATAGCTCCAGCTTCTCAGCACACCACCATGCCCGAAACTCAAGAGGTGCAAATGCCTGACCAGTCCTGATCAGCACTCAAAAACACAGTCAAAGAATTGGCCGAAACTGTTAAAGTGCTCGCCCAAGCACAGGCGCAAAATGCCCAGAAACAAGAAAGAGGTCATAGCTCAGCTCCAACAGCTTCATGAAGAAGCTTAGAGAGGAGTTCGTGATGATCACGATAGCTAATGACTGGGGGGCTTGCAACGAGTAGAAAGCTCAATCCCTTAGCTTGAAAATCAGCATCCAGTAATGGAAGAGGTTCTCCAGAGGCTAAAACTACTGGAGGAGCATCCGCAACCTCAAAGCAATTAACCTCACTATGAGGAAACCTCACCATTTTCTACGAAAATCGAGAAGCAACCTCTTCCGTAGAAACTCAAAGCGCCCACTATCCCCTTATATGATGGGAACAGCGACCCGAGCAACCACCTAGATGTGTTCAATACCCAAATGGACCTCCAGACTATCGACCCCCTGGTGAAGTGCTGAGTCTTCCCCGCCACACTAGGGGTAGTACCGTGTGCCTGGTTCAGATGCCTCCCCCCGCGTAGCATTGACAGCTGGGAGGAATGTCAAAAGAGGTTCATTAACCAATATCGGGTGCTGAAGAAGCAACTCGCGCCTCCTTGCCATCTTGCTATGATTTTCCAACGCAGGGATAAGTCGCTTAAAGACAATTTGGCCTGGTTCCGGCATGAGGTTAACTCCATGGAAAACCCCTTAGAGGAAAGTGTTCTAATTGCCATCTTAGCGGGACTTTGCAAAGATGGCAAGCTATACATAAGCCTTTACAAGTCCTCCACTCGAGACCTCACCAAATTCTATGATTGGGCAACCAGGCAAATAAGATGGCAAGAAACCTTCGGAATGGAGGAACCCAAGCATAAGATAGGCCATAATGGTCCCATTACGAGTAAAAAGAGGAGCAGCGAGAGTCATGACAGTTCCACTCCTCATCTCACAAAGAAGGCCAAATCTCAGCGGCCCAAAGACCGCTTTGAGAGCTATAACATCCTGTCAGATACTCAAGATAAAATCTTTGCTACGAAAAGGCATAACGAGGACTTTGGAAGGCCTAGACCAATGAGAGCGCCTATCAAGTCTAGAGATCAAGGCAAATTCTATGCTTATCACAATAAGGCTGGACACACCACCTCAGAATGTTGAATGCTAAGAGATGCCATAGAAGACCTCATCAGAAGGGGCCAATTATAGGATTATGTGATAAGACCATCAGGGCAACACGCTCAGCGAGCTCAGCGAGTTGTCACCCAAGAGCCTGAGCCCTCCGTTAGAACCATATTCTGATCTTGTAACTCCCCAAAAATGTTTGGCTGCACCAACTGTTGCATACTGAATTGATGAAAATTGTCGATTGTCCAAAGCATTTATGAAAACAAAATCCTTACCTTCATAAACAAACTCAATACAACAAACAGTTTCCACCTCGCTGCAACCAAAAAAAAAAACTTTGATGAATGGTTTTCACCTCACCTCAATACAAACAAAACTGAGGGTGAGATGGCCTTTGAGCCTACCTCGCAATGCCCAGGGGTGAGATGGCCCTTGAGCCTACCCCGAGGCTTTGAAAACAAAATTGAGGGTGAGACAGCCTTTGAGCCTACCTCGCAACACCCAAGGGTGAGACGGCCCTTGAGCCTACCCCAAGGCTTCAAAATCAAAAACAAACAAAAACAAAATCGAGGGTGAGATGGCTTTGAGCCTACCTCGTTGCTATGAAAACTTAATAAAAACATTACGATTTTCTTTGCAGATAAATTACCGCAGCTCTCATGCAGATGAATCACTCATAGTTTTTCCTTGCAGATAAATTCCCATAGCTCTCATGCGGACGAATCCCTCACAGTTTTTCATGTAGATAAATTCCCGCAACTTGCATGCGGACGAGTTTTTCACAGCTCTCATGCAAATAGAGTCTCATAGCTCTCATATGGATGTATCTCTCACGTCTCAAATAAAATCTCTCAAGCACAGCTCACTCGTAACCTTACTCACAGCAAATTGAGCAGACAGGAAAAATAAAGCACAGCCAATTGGCTAAAAAGAGAAGTTCTCATTAATTGTCACAAATTTACATACAAAAATGCGTGAAGCATTCATTATAGTTGCTGAAAGGAGAAGAACTCATCCCCCATAAAGACCTCAACAAGCGAGGTGAGGGTACATCAGGGGAAAAAGACTGAAAGCCTACTTTTCCTGTAAAAAGCAGCTAAACAGCCGGCTACTAGTCATCAGGCTCGCAAAAGAGCAGTAGCCCTAAAGTTCCTCCTACCTATTCCTCCGGTGCGTCCTCCTGAGCCAGACCCAAAGCAATTCATAAAGTCGTAGAAAATTGGTTGGCCAGGTAGCAGCACCACAAGCAACGGCCAGAGGAGGTGGCCAGAAGACGCCGTGAGAACTCCGTAGGAGCCTGTCAGGTCGATTCTGTGTCGAGGCCACGTGTAACGGGCCATCCGTATCTCCTGCCACCATACAACAGGCCATCCATGTCTCACCAAGCTTCGTCGAAAGCCAAAACATTGAAACGTGCAGGGGGCTCTTTAGTCTCCTCCATTGAGTTTCTCTGACGCAAAAGAAAGAACACCCCAAGCTATAAATAAACCCATTCAACCCTTTGAAGAATCCAGAAAAAATCTGATTTAATCTTCATCTAATGGCTTAAAACGAACGACAGTGCCACGCCAACGGCCAAAAATGGCAAACAGGAGAAAGCATGGCCTAAAGCAGAACGGAAAGACATTTGACATGACATCTTGATCAAAGAAGGACACTGACTGAAGGTACGAATCAAGCCTCGGAAACATGCAACTCCCGATTTGCATAGCACACCGAGAGTTGGGGGGCTTATGTTGTATACTAAAATTGGCCTCGCAAGGATGAGTCCCCGAGGAAATGAAGAACAGTCCTCACGCCTAAGCGAGAATCTTTCAGGAAGCTTCGTTCGGGCTAGCAGAGAGCAATGACGACAAAGCGCCAAGCCCTTCCTTGCTCATCATTGTGCAATGACGCTGCGAGGCATATTTCGTGAAGTAGTGTCCCAATGACAATGCGACCCAGTAAGAAGAGTTCAGGACTGGCCTGACAAAGTGGTCTATCACTTTGCTCGTGCCCACTTCCTCGCTACAGCAACCCCTGTGGCACCCCCGAAGCCAGGAACTCCCGCTCGGGATGCCCAAGTATCTTGCTTGACACGACAACGGTTATAAGCCTACAGTCAGCCCAAGGGGCTCACCTCCGCAGCCTATATGCTGCAAACAGCCGGATTATAGCCTTTTCACCATCCTTTCCCATTTATTATTTGATGTAACACAACTGTAGCTAGCAATTAATGCATGTAACCTCTCCTTCCTATATAAATAGGCTTATATTATTAGAAGGGGGAGAGAGAGCAATCTTGTAAGTAGAACTTCTGCAAATTACTCAATATCAATAAAATTTTTACCGTGGACGTAAGGTCTGGTACTGCCTGGATTTGGCCAAATCACATTAAACGTGTCACTCATCCATTTCATCTTCTCCCTCTCGGCCGCATCTCTTCAACACTTTAAAGGCAGTATTGGATCCCAGAACTCCCCACATTGACTGAAGTTTGAATCTCCCGTACAAATCGAATTTCACTGTCAACAAGTTCTATGTTTGACAAGGCACATTAGGGTTAGTGGGTACTGTTTATAGTGGTATATGCTTAAGAGCATCCATTATTTTCAGGGAATCCATTAATCCACTGACTAAGAGTAATCTAGTCCACATAATAGAAAATAATATAAAATAAGAAAATTGTTATGTGATTAGATTAAAAAGCGAATAGATATTCCAGGATTGATGATTTTACCCTTGAATGGATAGGCAAAATCATAAATGAAGAGAGTACCCCTAGATGTAAGTTAGAGTTGAATAATGAGAACAATGGTAGGGCGAAGAATGAGTACATAGAATTACCCTTAGGACTGAGATTAAAGTGCAAAAGACAATTTTATCTCTAATGAGTTAGTACATCATAAAGACCATGTTACTCCTACACGAAGGATGTAAATAAAGAAAGTTAGAACCTTACGCAACCTGAGTAATTATAAGTTAGAAATTAGGATTCACCAAAAATCCAGTTGAAAGGACAAAAAAAACTGCTAAACCCCAAACAGGAGAGTCAAGTTGGACAAATTTCATTTTGAGAGTAAGTTAGTATAGTAAGGAAAGAAAGAGGCAAAAAAAGAAAGAAAAAGAAGTCAATTATAGGTCAATGATCAACCCACCTAATCTAACAATCAAGTGATCAATTGGAACTGTAGTGGCGAATCAATCGGCTGAGACATGTAGCATATAAGGCTTGCCTCTTTATTTTTCCATTTCACACTTGTTATGGGTATTTTTTGGTACTATGCAAAATGTGTTGACAAAGGCCCAATAGGGGACTAATCTAACTATAAAGAGCCCAAACTTGCCAAAAAGCTAAGATCACTTAAGGGCACCAGATCGCCAGCTACAAGCTTAGAGCATAGAGCAAGGTAGAAGCCCCAGCTGGCTAGAGATGAGCCCAGACTTGCATAGCCAACAATTCATCCTAGACAAGCTCGTATCATCGAATGCGAGCTCATGAACTCAATGTCGCTGACAAAAGGCCGATAGCAACCCTAAAATTGGAGTCCCAGCTTACGGAACGTAACATCTCACCTAGTTAAAATCTCATCGTGGGTGAATCTGAAGCAGACACCCTCTCAGACCTAACTTGTGGAGCTAATCTACAAGAAGCAGCTTACAAGGGCCTATGCACAAAAAGCAATCTGTAGAAGCCGATTTACAGAAGTCATACTTATCAAATACATTTATTATTTGATATAACATGTTTACAACTTATTAAATTACATTTGTAACCTCCCAACCTCTATAAAAGAGGGAGGAACAGATACAATGGGGGATCCTTTCTTAACAGATACTATAACTCTGCCAAATATTTCATAGAAATAAAATCATCCATAGACATAGGAATCCAGAAAAAGGATTATAGTCAAACCATGTGAAAATCTCTGGTGTTCATCTTGTCCTTCCTTCTTCTTGCTTTTACTACTTTCCTATGTTTCCATAACCAGATTATAGCTTACAGATACAAGAATCGCTCTGGTTGACTGAGATTTGGGCTTACCAAATTTCACTGTCAATATTTTGGCACTAGAGGAAGGGCCCATCTACTTTTCTATTACTTTTCTACCTAGCTATAATGGTTAGAGGAAAAACCACCAAAAGCTCAAACACTCCGATTAACCAGTCACTAGATGCTCCCACTGCCAGTATCACTACTGATTTGCCCCCCAAAACTCACCGTCAGCCTACTGCTACTCCTAGAACTGATGAGGTGCAGACAGGTCTCCAACTTTAGCAAATGTTCAAGAATACCATAAGAGAGTTGACATAGGCGGTTAAAGTGCTGATGCAAGCACAAACCCTAGGCATGCAAAAATAGGTCAAGATCACTGCATAACTTTAGCAACTATGTGAAAGAGCCTAAGAGGAAAAGTCAGCTAGACAGATGCATTAGTGCTTTAACTCAGCTCACTCCACCAATTAGCAGATGAGGTCAGGAGCCCACCAATCACATGAGAATCGTGATAGTTAATGATGTGGGAGCCCCTAATGATGTGGGAGCCCCGCACCAAGCCAAGAGCTTAATCAAGACCAGCTAAGGGTACACCTTAGGTTGCTACTTCCACAACCAAGAAAAAAGGAGCCAATAATCCTCCAACTAGTGATCCAAAATGCAAGATCCAATGATGAGAGAAGCACTTCAAAGGATAAAGTGACTAGAGGAATGCCCTTGAGCTCAAGATGATCAAGCTCGTGATTAGGGGAGCTCACCATTCCCCATAGAAATTGAAACACAACCTCTCCCTCACAAACTTAAAGTTCCCACGATTTTACTATACGATAGGAATGGTGACCCATGCGACCACCTAGACATATTTAATATCTAGATGAACCTTTAAACAACCAATCCTCTGGTTAAATGCCATGTCTTCCTAACTACATTAGGAGGCATACCTCAAGCATGGTTCAGAAGCCTCCCAGCTAGTAGCATCGGTAGCTGGAAAGAGTGTCAAAAGAAATTCACTAATTAGTACTGATCTTTGAAAAGGCAACTCGCACCACCTTGCCATTTTGTAATGGTCTTTCAATGCAAGCATGAATCACTAAAAGATTACATAGTCAAGTTTAGGCATGAGGCTAATTCTATAGAGAATCCCTTAAAGGAAAATATCTTGACAATAATCTCTACGAGACTCCATAAAGATTGAAAGCTATATAAAAGCCTATACAAGTCCTTGATAAGAGATCTAACTGAATTCTACAATTAAGCTACCAAACAGATTAGGTGGGAAGAAACCTTTGCCTCAGAAAAATTTGATTAGATGAGTAGTATCAAAAAAGAGAGCAATGACTAGAGTGGCAAGGACAGTCAAAAAGCTTACTCCAATATCTAGCTCATGAAGAAAGCAAGAACCGAACAAACTCAACATCAAGGTCGCCATGAAAGCTATAGCATTTTATCTAACACTTAAGATAGGATCTTCACCATAAAAAGAAATAGGGAAGATTTTAGGAAACCCAAAACCTTAAGGGCCTCCGGCAAGTTTAGGGATGCGAGTAGGTTCTGAGCCTATCATAATGAGGTCGGGCATAACACCTCAGAATGTTGGGCACTCAAGGATGCCATAGAAAACCTCATCAAGAAAGGTCGCTTGAAAGATTACATGGTCTGACCCTTCGAACAGCAGCCTTAGCAACCCCAATAGATCACTAATCAGGAATAAGGGCTTTCAATTAGAACCATATTTTAATGCTGCAATGTTGTTCAGAAACTAGTACAAGTCATTAAAATCTTTCTACCTAATAATCTTCAGCAAAATATTATACAAGAAGAAAGTTATTCTATGTTAACAAGGTCAAATTTGATATCATTGCCAGCTTTTCAGTAGAGGCTTCACATGTGCTAAATTCATTGCCAGCTCATCAGTTGAGGCATGAAGGTGCTAAAATAAACTCATTGCCTACCTAAGCAATAAGATTACTGTGGAACTAAGCAACAGGATTGTTGTTTCACTAAATAATAAGATTACTATGGAATTGAGCAATAGGATTGCTATTCTACTGAGCAATAAGATTGTTATAGAACTGAGTAACAAGATTGCTGTTTCACTGAGCAATAAGATTGCTGGCAAGGTTAAACTCATACTACCTACTAAGCAATAAGATTTCTATGGCACGGCCCGTAAAGCATAATGCACATGTGACCTATTGCTCGTAGCTCTCATATGACCTATTGCTCACAGCTCGCATGTGACTTACTACTAGGTGCAGCTCTCATGCAACCTGCTTGTACACTATTCATCACCAATTGAGACACTTTGACACTCAGATTCATTTCTAACCAAAAAATACGATCAATTGGTTATCTAAACATTTCATTTAATTGTGATTTGCAAGAATTTATGTTATCATTTATGATATGTTGAATATCCAACGCAACATTCAAGAATCATTAAGAAAAACTCATTCACTAAAGGCCTCACTTAACGAGGTAAATTTACATTAGAAGATTTAAAGTACAAATCAAAATAAGCCTATGGCTATCACATTCTGAAAAGAAGGCTAACTTCTAGGAGCTAAACTCCAACTAGCTTGAGGATCGATGACCATGCTGGCTCCTCAATCTCCTTTTTGTCATCCTCCTCAGCTAAAAAGCTCCTTCTTAGCTATCTCACTCCTAGCACTAAGAATTCAAAAGAAGCAAAAGAGTATGGCTGGAAAGGCTGAATCCTATGGCATAATTGTGAGAAAATAATCCAAGATCTGCACAAAATCTCCCAAAATCCTCAAAGAAGAATTAGCCATAAAGACTTCCTATGCAGTATGCCATACATGCCTCATTGAAAAATTAGACCATCAGAAACATAGGGGGCTTAGTTAAGGAACCCATTGGTTATTCTATGGAAAAGGAAAAAGGTTTCTGATGCCCTAAATAGACTAGTTTGGCCTCACCGAAGAGTCCATAAGATATCCAATTATTCTTAATTAAATGGCTTGAAAGAAAACAATGTTGCCATGCTAATAGCCATGAAACACATATAGTAGAAGGTATGGCCTAGAGCAGATGAAATAACAAACTGAACACAAAGACTTTGACTGCATGGCAATCCATAAATAAAGACTTTGCCAGCAAACTACAACTCCTAGCCCGCAAAGTGGATTGAGAGTTAGGAGGCTCATGTTATGGATATTTTCTGGTATTATGCAAAATGGGTTGGCAAAGGCCAAATAAGGGACTAATCTAACAATAAAGAGCCCCAACCTACCTAAAAGCTAAGATTGCTCAAGGGCACCAGATCGCGAGCTACAAGTTTAGAGCACAGAGCAAGGTAGAAGTCATACTTGTCAAATATATTTATTAGTTGATGTAACAAGTTTACAACTTATTAAATTACATTTGTAACCTTCTAGCCTCTATAACAGGGGGAGAAACAGCTACAATGGGGGATCCCTTCTAAATGGATACTATAACTCTACCAAATTTTCTATAGAAATAAAATTATTTGTGTACTTTTTTCTTGACTTGAGCACAACACTCCATCGAGACCAAAGATGTACTATAGGGTAGGTTCTGTGGTTTAGGCTCCTATCATTTTTTCTAGACAAACCAAGTATTGTGATGAACATAATTTATATATTGTATATCCCTTCTTACTTAGTCTTTTGTTATGTTTGTGTGCTTAATTGGATACTTGTAGTTGGTTTTGTGATTTACCTTGTTGTTGTACTTTAGACTATTTTAGGTTTTTAGGTGTATCTTCAATTCTAGACTTTGGTTTCTATTGATTCTTATCTCTTTGGAAAGATAAGAGAAAGATCTAAAAATGTCATGAAGAGTACCAAGCCCAATTCAGCCATTTTAGAGGTCAAATAAAGCATAGAATCTAAAATAGAGTGTTATCTTGTGACCCAAAACCAATTTCAATATTTTCATTATAAATAGAGATTCACTCATCATTTCACTACAAAATATAAGCCCATAGGATAGCTAAGATCTATTCCCACAACTTTCATGTAGGGCTTGAGGTTAAACTACAAACTTTTCAATTAGTTACAAGGCTATGAACTTAAGTGCTAAATTCTATAACAAGTTGGACTACTCTGAGAAGTTATTTCAATTTTTAGCCCATAACTTGAGATATGAATCAAAATTTTATGCCAGTCAAGGCTATTAGACTCCTAAAGACAAAGCAACATTTCATATAAAGGGATCCATGTCCAATTAAGCCTTCTTCCACTACAAATCAGCAACCAAAGTAGAGTTAGTGTAGTGAGCCTCTATAAAAACTCTGTTGAGCCACAATTATAATAACTTTTAGATTCATTTTACATTATAGGTATTTGGTTATAGGTAGCAATAGGATTTTGATTTGATGTTAGGGTAAATCAATTTTTCTAGAGAATTAGGGATAATTAATTAATTTGCTATTGGGGTAAATTGGTTAATAGTCTTTATGTTTTTCGATCTTAATGCTATTGAAAAATTGGTTGAGGTGTTAGGCTTCAATTGATTTAGCAATAAGGGTTAATCAAATGTTAGACTTGGTTAATCAATTTAGGAAGAAATTAACAAGAATTAATTAGGTGCTGGGCTTAATTAGTTTCTTAACTAAGCAATCAAAAAAGGAATGAAACAATTTTGTCAATGATCTATCACAAAATTGATTACAAAAGTCCCTTAGACTGAGTTTTTCTTCATTAAATTTCCCTTTATCCTCATTTCTATTTGCTTGCATTTACATTATTTGATTAAATTTCTATTCTAATTAGATAATATCCAACCCCCCTATTTTACGTTGTGAACACACTTAAACAAATCACCAATCTCTAAGATTTGACCTGCACTCACCCTAGCTATAAGCTTAGGCAGCTTAACTTTATCTTTGTCAATCTCGATAACCATCATATTGAAACCGCTATAGTATCAAGGGTGGTGAAAATTCATGACATGCGATGAAGCTTACCATACTAAGACTATCAAGCACTTCTATTCAAATTTGTGCAAAGTATCCAATAGTGCACTAGTTCTACTTTCCTTTGTACGAGGGAGACATATCAATTTAACAATGGACATCATTCATCAACTATTCAGATGCCCTAATGTAGGAGTTACAATCTAGAAGTTTAAAGTTGGAATGCCAATGGACTACTGGACATTAAGCAACAACTAAGAAGGGCCACTGATAAAGAGATTATTAATGGCCATAATAGGCCATTTATCCTTAACCTTCCTTTGATTTCGAGAGCTTTGCATAACCTCATTAGTCATATCATATGCCTTGAGAAAAACCTAAATCCTCACTCACCTACATTAACATGCACATGATATCACACATTTAAGTTGAGCATTTCTTCAACCTCCCTCACACCATTTTTAGCCACATGCTAACTATGGCAATAAGCATGTCCTAGGGTTCCCTCCTTTATAGACCAATCATCATGAGGATCTTTCACTTATAAAGGTGAGACTTTAGGTAGTTTGATGCAACTTACCCTGAGCCCATGTTAATTAACATGTTTAAAAACACTAGTTACAAACAAGTAGATAGTGTTTGGGTTCTAAGAACTTAACTGACATGGATAAGATAGAAGAGACAGTTGATGGATGAGATAGAAGAGTCTAGATTGAGCTGCTAACCAAGGACATGCAGACCTAGCCCCAAGTCCCTCTAGAGTTGCCTCCAAAGCAAGGAAACACAATGTGGAGTCACCTCAAGTTATGCATATGATTGACAAGTTGTATAAGCTCATACAACAAATGAGCACCAGCATCAACCGCCATCTGGGTTGCATTGATTCAAGGATAAATGCTCGTAAGGATAAGGTAGACCAACTATATGGCACCTTCTATATGGAGGATGAAGAGTGATCAATGACAGGTAGCCTAGGATTAAGGTAGGAGTAAAATTTCATTTTTTGGATAGAGAATGATGATGTACATGATTAGGATTATGTAGTTTTTTTTATTTTGTTTTCTATATTTACATTGCATATGGATGACATCACCTTATAGTGAAACTATGCTTCTAAATTCATTAAAGAATTATACACTAAAAAACTTCTTTCATAACTGTGTGAATTCTGCTTAGTGGAATGCTATGCATTATGAAATTCCATGCAAAAGAAAATGAAGGCATCTTAAGGAATGCCATAATTAAGAAAGAACAAGATAGAAGATAAAATGATGTGAATGAATGTAATGTGATTAAATATATGTTTACCAAGTAGAGACATGCATAAGGCATGGCATGACCCAGCTAGTGCAAATGCCCTGAGAGGTACGCATGATTGTTTATGAATGTTATGCTATGTGATATGATGAAAATAGTTAGGAATGAAAGGCATGATGTGTTAGGGATGTGATATGTGTGTGTGTGTGAACAAGCATATAGTACAACTAATATACTTTATAGGAAAAAGGAATAAAGGATAGGATCACATTAATTGGAGATATAAAGAGGATGAGAACAAGGCATAAAACTTAGGCATGCAAGACATTAATATTTAAAGAAAGAAGTGATAATAATGAATTAAGATAAGGGATAGATAAGACACAATATAAGGAGGCTGAATATTAAGGACAAGAATCAAGCACCATGGTAGTTTAAAAAAGTTAGTGTAGCACAAGATGGAAGGCATGACATCTATAATAAGATCAATATAAAAGGGAAATGAATCGGAGATAAGTCAATAATAAGGACACGATTAAGGACAAACTAGATACGAGGAACGGTATGTAGAGATACAACTAAGAACATGAAGATAAGATCAATATAAAACGGAAATGGAATGGAGATGAGTCAACGATAAAGACACATAAGAATATGAGAGATGACATGATTAAGGATAAACTAGAAATAAGGAACAGTATGTAGAGACACAACTAAGAACATGAAGTAGAGACTAAGGAATTAACAATTAACCAAATCATCAGGATCATTATTTTGAAATGTAGCTTGGCCTGGCCAGTTAAACTGACCAAACCAAAACCTGGGTCTTCAAGCGGTCTAGATCATCATCATCATTAGAACCCAGAGTCACAATTAACCTAGTTTGAACCAATAATAATCGATCTCAACTCGTCATCCAATGAGTGAACTAGTTTCACTAAAAATGAGAGAGAAAGTAGCTAGTGAGGGTTAAACCTAAGTCTTGACACTCAAACACCAAACATTAAAACCACCAGGCAGTCTTGCTTCCTTATTTTAACAATCTAATATTTTATATTTTACAATCAATTACATTTCAAACTTGGCCAAAATGATTATATCTTTTTCCATTCAATTTTTATCAAGCATAAATAACTCAAAATGAAGCAAACAAAATTTATATTTGAAAGAATATTTTTTATATATGTCCAAAACAAACTTAATAATCTTTTAATTTATTAATTGTACACTTGCACATTTATTATAAGCTACATGATTTTCATTTAAATGTAACTTTAAATAGTTATTGTTTCATATCATATCATTTTTAATTAATAAATATTTATTAAATAATTAGTTAACATGGTCTCATTTATTTCAAAATATGTATTAATTAACTTAAATTATACTATATGTCTCATTACAAAAAGTATAAATAATAGTTGTTAAAATATCTCAACTTTTGTATAATTGTGACATAAACGTTTAAATAAATAAATTTAGAAATTCCAACAAATTACTTAAATTTCATACCATTAATCATCCCTTAATGACTTTGAAACATTTATATATAATGTGATATGTTCAATTTGTTATCATATATATTTATAAATATGAAAATACTTCAACTGGTTTCACTATCTGGTTTGACCCATTGAATCGGTCTGACCTTGACTCAATCACCTTGCCAAGTTAATAATCAGGCTAGGTTTTAAAACATTGTTTAGGACAGGATAGAAATAAACCCCTAAAACCTAGAATTCACATAAAGGACAATTTAAGGATGAATTGCCTAAAAGGGAGAATTTGTGACACCTCTTATGGTTAACCTGATTACATTTAAACACAAGTCTAGAATGGTGACCAGTTGTAACATCCCTAGAACATAGGCTTAAAACTATAGTGAGTCACTTAGTATAAAAGGTAACAAAATAAAATTTCATAATTTAAACCTAGAGTAGGATAAGATAACATGATAAATTGGGCCAAGGACTTGGGTTGCAAAAGGCCTCAAAAACTAGACTAACTAATTGGCCAGATCCCAAGAAAGATTAATCAGCTATTGATATAGACATGATAAGTTGACTGGTCACACATAGTGCAGTCAATTTGGCCACCTTTTCATGCCTATATAAAGAGTACCCCTTGTGACATTTTCCACAACCCTCATTTGTAGTTGAGTAGCTTCCAAAAAATGCTGCTTACCATAAAGGGGTTCTAGTTTGCTCTTTTTGAGGGTATGAACATAAGGAATAGGTTTTTAGCCTAAAAAAGTCAAATTCTTTCCTTGTTTCTTTTTCTCCTTAGTTTTGATTTTCTTTGATTGTTGTCATTTTTCTAACAGTCAAGAGTCCTGGTCAAAACTAGGGTATAGGCTCCGAGAGTAAGTTTAAGAGATTTCTCTCCTATTAAGATGAGTAGGATTTTGCCCTTCTGACTCCCTTGTCATACAAAGTTATATTTTTTTAAAAATTGCCAAATGTTTTTGGATAGTTAGATATGGGTAAATGTAGTTAAGGAATTACTCTACAAGAAAAATGCTAAAAATATTGCAAGTAAGAGATCATAGATTAAACCTAGAATGAAAGAATTGATAAACTCAAGCTTAGGTCAGAATGTAAGTGGGAAGGTAGATTTACGAATTATTTTACTACATGATCATGTGTTTATCTAAATTAATATATCTATGAAATGGATTCTATATGAGAATGCAAAAAAGGTTCAAGTTATAGATTAAATTAGAAATCTCGAACTTGTATATACATATGAGCATGAATATTATGAATTATGAAAAGTTATTAAAAATCAATTTTCTATGGTTTATGTAAATTATGAATTATGAAATCCAAAATCCTATTTCCTTACAATATTTATTTAATTAATTAAATTATTTACGTTTATGAAATTTATCAAATTATTAGTTTTTATTAAAATTAATAAAATTATTATTTTAAGAGTATTATATTTTATTTACATAATTTTATTTTTATTTAATCACATATTATTTCATTAATGACTCTAGTTATTTTCATAAAAGATGTTTTACCTTCAAGGACAATATTTTATAATCACATCCTCATCATATCAGTAGAAGGATAGGAATATGATGATTATGCTTAAAATGGTAGTTAAGTATGTTAGAATAAGATAAGGTACCAAAATGACAAGAGATTAAATGTGTGCATGTGTATGTATATTCGTAAACTAGCAAAGGATATTGGTGGACCTACATACACTAGGACATAGAGGGTTACGGGTAGATGGTCTCCCATATGACAAGGACTTATAGGATAAAGTCGCCTATGTGATACAAGGTCATAGGATAAGTATTTGAGGGCATAATAGAAATGAAATAGTCCTACAAGACAAATTAAAAGAAATGACACGAAAAGCTAAAAGTACATTGCTTCCTAATATACCTTATTGTCAATATAATAAAAGAGGAAGAAATCTTTATTTGGTCATATGATATGACTTGGTAAAGTAAGGTACGTGAGCTTTACATGGTCATTACTTATGAGTTAAAAGAACAAGGATCATATCTCTTGTTGTGTATGATTCATAAATAAATAGTATAATTAAGTAAGTTAATGATATATTATAAGTATGAAGATCATATATAAAAAGCTTTGGAGATGGCTATATGATATTATTTTTAATATATTTTTTTATATAAGGAATCTGGATCATGTTTGAAGGGTTAGCAAACGACCCAAGAATGATGAATATCCAGCGCAAAGAACACTCATAGCGCTATGTCTCCAGCTCGTGTCATAGAATGGCCCCCCTTAGCTCGAGCTCATTTGTGAAAGAGTGAGCTCGACCTCGACATCTAAGAAAGGCACGTTTCCCAGACTGAAGGATTTGTTTGGCAAGGTGCAGTCAGTGACCTAAGAGCTCACTGAACAGAAGACCTCAGGATATTAAGTCACGCCCTGCCCAACAGACACATGGGGCCCACCTGTAAGAGATAATCTACAGTAGCCGAAAAAGAAGATTTAGTCTATCTATTCTATTTTGTACATTAAATACTGATGCAACAGATTTACTGCATATACAATTACATTTGCAACCTCCTCTCCTCTATAAATATGAGGAAGGAGCCCTCTGCAGGAAAAGAGA
Source organism: Saraca asoca (assembly GCA_026873985.1). Taxonomy (NCBI): domain Eukaryota; kingdom Viridiplantae; phylum Streptophyta; class Magnoliopsida; order Fabales; family Fabaceae; genus Saraca; species Saraca asoca. The sequence goes on along the minus strand of JANHAO010012124.1, from coordinate 733 downwards.
AAAACTTGTATGTTGAAACTCTGTAAAAATACATTCAAAATAATACATTACCATGGACGTAAGGTCTGGTACTGACCGGATTTGGTGGAACCACATTAAAACTTTATGTTTCCCTACTGCTCTTCCCTCCTTTCTAGTGATTTTTTGCTGATTTTTTGTGTTTGAACCAGTTAATGGTTAGAGATCCCAAAAGAATCCCCTGTTGGCTGGAGTTTGGCTCAATACCAAAATCCACTATCAACATTTTGCCATCGTCTGTGGGGATCTCATCTGTTCTGGCTCATCTCTTGCTACAATGGCCAAGGGAAGAGCTACCAGAGCTTCAAATGTGCAACCCCATCCTCTAGAGGGCCACGTCTCAACAGCAGACTCCTCTACCGCTCCTATCATCCGAGCAACTACTAGCATCCCCCCAGCCAACTCTGTACAACCAGTTCTCACCACCAACGGCATCGATGGAGTACAAGCTTGGCTTTAATGCCAGGAAAAACTTGAACACATGATGGGAAAGCTGGCTAAAATGGTCACAACATTAATACAAGCACAAGCTCAGAATGTGCAAGGATGGGCTGAGACCGCTGCACCTGAATTTGAGTGTTCCGATGAAACTAATCGAGAACGAACTTTGAATCACCATCCGTATGGCCAGAAAAGTGAACCAAGCCACCAAGTCTCTAGCCAACGACTGGGGGGCTTGGATGTCTTGGTAGAAGACCTCCTTCAAAGAGTAAAG
>JANHAO010012123.1:0-16566 GCA_026873985.1 Saraca asoca | reverse complement strand
TTATTTTCTACTACTTTCTCCCTTCTTCAATCAATCTGGATAGTTAAAGTGTAAAAGTTCTAGTAGTTGAAAAGAAGCAAGACTTTCCAGTGGGATCGACCCGTATTCGTCGGTTCTCTACTACATCTACGCCGTGCGTTTGCGGACATAATTTAAAAAGCTCTTATCATTATGACCTCCCAGAGTGGTGAGGTCGCTAGTGAGTTCGTAGCTCACTCCAAGCCAGAGAGGTCTATAGCTTATTCCCTTTTCATACATCACCCTCCAATAGTCAAGCTCAAAGAGCTCGGAGAGATAGCTGAAGTGTACTTTTTTCTAAAGGGATGTTGTGTGCTAGTGCCTTCTCATAGTCGCCATGTCGGTCGTCATCCTGAAAAATTTGTAGCAACTAGCATCTAACACCTTGGTGCTGGATTTATGCTCCTAGTTGCCCCCTTCATAATTAATTTTTTTAAATGAGTTAAAACTTTCCCCCATCCAATTGACTCCGATTGCATATTTAAGTCTGATTTCTTTAGCCCTTATTTATCTGAGAAATGGTCTTCCACCCCCTTCGGCCAAGGTCTTTAGCCACCTCTATAGTATTAAGAGTATTGGATGTCGAGAAGGTATTTATTATCTTTTGGCCCGTCCACCTAAATACAAGAAAATTCTGCCTGAATGGGACACCAAGGAGAAATCCAATGCAGGGCATTACAAGACTCATCAGTTTTATGTCTCTTACCTATCCTTATGTCGTCTTCAAAACTTTAGTTTTATTTTGAATCTTGGTAAGTGAGCTGAAAGCACACAAGTTGATTTCATTTTTGTCTTATTTCGAGTTAACCTTTGTCATGCTTTTTGCAGATGGAGCTGGGAAGGATAGGCTGGAGTTGAGGGAGGAGGAGACCGTAGCGCTCGATCAGTTCGCTACCTCTGAAGATATTCAGAATAATTTGAAATTTGACAAAAAGATTCTGCGGGCATACGGGCTCTCTCTTTCCCTTGGTACTGAGCTTCTTAACAGCTCGTTGGACTTTAGAGCATGAAGTGTTAAAGAGATCACTCCAGCAAACTTTGGGGAGCAAAGTGATATATGGAGAGTTAATCTCATCATGCCTCCTCCTTCAAAAAGGTCAAGGCATACTGCCACTCCTACTTCTACTCAAGTTGGTCATCCTTCCTCCTCTGCTGCTGCTCCAACTTCTGTTCACACTAGCTACCCTTCCTCCTCTATTGCTGCTCCAACTTCTACCCACGCTCACTGCTCTTCCTTCTTGGTGATCGTGGAGGAGACTTTGCTCACCCTAGTCCCTGCTTCACAATTGAGGCCACTTGAAGTCGAGGGAGGAGTACCGAGGTCTCTGGATCATAGAGAAGAAGTTTCGACTAAGCCTCTTCCCAAAAGATAAAGGACTGAAAAGGGGAAAGGGATCACCATTGGTCCAGAGGAGGAATCTGAGGACATTTTGGAGGACCTTTCTGAACGCTTGGGACCTAAGACCTTGGCATTTTATGGTGTTCTTGATAGAAACGTGGATCAGATCCTGCAGTATCATATAAAGTCTCTAGAGGATGAGAAGATATAGGGTAGCATCTTAGCTGGTATACTAGCTCGCCACTGCCTACTGGTTAGTTTTCCCTTTTTTGTTGGCATATGTCCTAACTTCTTATAGTCCTTTTCAAGAGGGTAATGGAGACGATGAAACTGAGGGATAAGATCATAAGCTGGGTGGTAGAGTGAGGTAAGCTCAAGGACAGCCTAGCAGTAGTGACCAATGAGGTAGCAGAGCTAAGGAAGAGACTAGAAAGTATTAATGCTATGAGGAAGGAGGCTAAAGAAACCTTGGCCTGTGAGATAGCTAGCTTATCCTCAGGACTTCACAGGGCTCTTGATGAGTTAAGACAAAGGACAAAGGAGATAGCAATTTTGGTGAGGGGAGCTGAGGTCCTCTAGAGGCAGATATAGGCTACTAGGGAGAGGGTAGCTCATGCCAAAGAGAAGGCGATGTGAGCTGAAGAGGAGGCTAAGTGAGCTACTGAGAGGGTTACCTAAGCTGAGGAGGAGATCGCTAAGGTCAAAGGGGAAACATCAGCCATGGTGGCTTAGGCTAAAGAAGATGCAATCTCTAAGACTACTGACAGTTTTATGTACACCTTGTGGCAGAAGCATCTAGACTTTGATTTCTTGTTCTTCAGTAGATAGATCGAGGTAATCATTCAGGGCTTTATTAGGGATGTAGAGGCAGCCTCGGCTCCGGGTGCTAAAATTGTTGGCGATCTCCCTATTTGAGATAACAACAAGGTCGAGGGCAGCTCGCTGATGAAAGAAGTAGCCATAGTAAGATCCAAAGAATAGGTGATGGAAAGTCCACCTACGCCTACTATAGACTCCTCAACTCCTCAGGACCCATCTAGTCCTCTAGCCTCCTTTTAAATTGTGTTGTTGCACTTTTTGTCTCATTTTTATTTTAAATGCTATAGATACATTTGATTGACAATGCAAATGTAGCTGGAGCATCTTTGTAAATTTTCATATGATCTACTTATCTTTGTCTTCATTGTATGCATTAATTGGTTTACTTTTCAAGCTCTTCCAATATTTGGATGTCTTGTTAGCAAACAATGACTTTGCACTTAGATGCTAAGCTGATAAGAGGTATTTTAAAATGCAAGGCTAAACTACTACCTTGAATGCTTGATTGGAAATTTGTGGGCAATTATTGCATCGAGTTAAATAATCAATGAGCCGAACATAGAAATTATTAAATCGTAGTTTGTTATTCTAGGTGGACCTTATAGTGCTAATATGAATCAACAAATTAACGAGCTTCATGACTTTACGAGACAACTAGGTGGGATATTATCTAGGCTTTAGCTCTTCATTAAGCATAGGAAAGGACTAATTATGTGGCCAATTCACTTCAAATAAGGGATACATTGGGAGATCTTTAGTAAACACAATTGAAAAAGAATTTTTGACCTCTTTATTCAAGTTTAAACAATAATACAGAATTACGAAGCCAAGTTTGCTCTTATTGATAATATAAATAGAGATGCTCAGCATTCAATGCTCAAGAGAATTCAGCCCCATCTATACTGGTCAAGTGATACGATTCGCTGCCCAAATTCTTCTTTACTATGTACGGACCTTCCCAATTTAGACTTAAGGTACCTTCGCTAGGCCTACGAGCTCCAGGTAGGATAAGTCACAATACAAGGTCAACTATTCTATAGCTTCGAGTTCAGACCTTTTTATTATGATATCCCACAATCTACTCCTAATAAGTTGCAATTCTGAGGTAAGCCACGTCTCTTAGTTCTTCAAAAAGGTCAATACTTGCAATGAGCAGTTGATCATTTTCCTCTGGATTGAAAGTTGCTCTCTGATGAGAAGTTACTTCGTACTCCATCGATATCATTGCTTCATATCCATAAACCATTAAGAAGGGAGTCTCTCCTATCGTGCTGCGAGCCATGGCTCTATAGGCCCATAGTACTTTCGACAGCTCATCTACTTGTGCTCCCTTCCTGGCCTCCAATTTTGTTTTTAGGATCTACTTGATAATCTTGCTCATAGCCTCGACCCATCTATTAGCCTAAGGATGGTCTATCATTGAGAAGCTCTTTTCAATTCTGAGATCACTATAGAAATTAATGAACTGCTCACTAATGAATTGAGTCCCATTATTTGTTACGATCTGCTGAGGGACTCCGAACCGGCAAATAATATTACTCTAAACAAATTTTTCAATCTTGAAAAAGGAGATTTCAGCCAATTCCTTCACTTCAACCCACTTGATAAAATAGTTGACGAAGACCACTACATGCTTGCAATTTCCACGGCCTTTAGGGAGAGGCCCAATTGGATCAATGCCCTATATGGCAAATAGCCAAGGGTTAACCATTTACTGAAGACTGGCTGGAGGAGCTCGAGGAACTTTGGTGGACCTTTGACATTTATCACACCATTTAATAAGGTTGATTGCATCCTTCTTCATGGTTGGCCAAAAGAACTCTGACTGGAGTGCTTTTTGAGCTAAAGATATCCCCTTAGTGTGGTTTCCATAGTGCCTAGAATGAATATCTTCAAGGACAATGTCACAATCAAGGTTGTTGATACATCTGAGGAGTGGAGCTGAAAAGCCCCTTCTATAGAGCACGTTATCAATAATACAATACCTAACAGCTCGAGCTTGCATTCAGCATGCTTCTAACTTATTTTTTGGGAGCTCGCCATCTCACATATATTTCAGGATTAGGCTTATCCATAAATTCTAGGCGACAACAATTGCCATTAGGACATCTTTTTGCTCGATGCTTGGTGATAAAAGAGTTTCCACTGGGATTGCGCCTAAGAAATCCACATCCTTGGTTACAGCCAAGTGAGCTAATGTATCTGCGTCCACGTTTCAAGCTCATGGGACCTGGCTAATCTCATACTTCTGAAAATTATTAAGTAATTCCTGAACTTTCTGGAGGTAAGCAACCAATTTCGATTCCTTTGCCTGGTACTCACCCTTTTATGTGACAAACAATGAGTTGAGAGTCACTAAAGATCCTCAGATTCTCAGCTCGTACCTCTTGTGCTAAATGAAGTCTATGAGTAGTGCCTTATACTCTACCTCATTGTTGGCGGCTTAAAATTCAAATCACAGTACGGAGAGGATTTTGTGTCCCTCTGGGCTGATTAATAATACTCCTACCCCGCTTTTTGCTTGTAAGAGGACCCATCTATGAAAAGTTCCCACCATGGACCTTCCAAAGTCTCCACTTCATTCTCTATTGGTCCAATGAACTTTGCAATGAAGTCTGCTAATGCCTGCCCCTTGATCACTGACCTTAGTTTGTATTGAATATCAAATTGGCAAGCTCGATAGCCCACTTAAGCAAATGTCCTGAGGTGTGTGTCTTTTGCAAGGTTTGTCTCAGAGGGTATTGAGTAAGCACCTCAATTGTATGCACTTGGAAGTAAGGTTGTAGCTTCCTAGAAGCGATCACGAAACAATAGGCGAGTTTCTCCATTGACGTATAGTTCTCCTCTGCATTTACCAACCTTTTACTTACATAATAAACTGAGAATTAGGTCCCATTTTCATCCTGGACAAGGGCTACACCGACAGCATGATGGGACACTCCCAGGTAGAGAATGAGATTCTCACCCTCTTGCAGTTTAGATAACAGTGGAGCTTGGCCCAGCTATTCCTTCAAATGTTGGAAGGTAGTTTTGTAATCTTCAGTCCATTCGAATTGCCTAGCCTTCCTCAGAACATAGAAAAATGGCTTGCACTTATCCATTGCCTTGGAGATAAATTTGCCAAGTGTAGTAACTTGACCAATTAGGCTTTGTACGTCTTTGACCCCAGTTGGGAACCTTATGTCAATGAGTGCCTTGATTTTCTTCAGGTTTGCTTCAATCCCCTTACTATTTACCATAAACCCAAGAAATTTTCCTGAAAACACTCCGAATGCACACTTCAGCAGATTCAATTTCATCTTATACCTCTTTAAAATTTGAAACATTTCTTCCAGGTCCCTCATATGCTCCATGATCTGTCTAGACTTTACAAGCATATCATCCACATTGGCCTCCATATTCTTCCCAATCTGTTCTTTGAACATCATATTGACTAGCCGCTGGTAGGTCGCCCCTGCATTCTTTAGCCTAAAGGGCATCACCTTATAATAGTAAAGTCCAAGATCTATAATGAACGAGGTGTGCTCTTCGACTTAGGGCTCCATGGGTATTTGATTGTACCCTAAATAAGCATCCACAAAGTTGAGGAGCCGATGTTAGGCAATTGCATCAACGAACTAGTCAATTCTGAGTAACGGAAAACTGTCCTTTGGACAAGCTTTGTTGAGGTCAGTGAAGTCTATACATGTTCTTTACTTCCCATTTTTCTTTTTTACCATAATAGGATTCACTACCCAGGTCAGGTAGTGGGTTTCCTGAATGAAATTGTTTGCCAAGAGCTTGTCTACCTCTTCTTTGAGAGCTATAGATCATTCAGCAGTCAGTGGTCTCCTCTTTTGATGAATTGGTTTATGAAGGGGATCTATGTTTAACTTGTGCGGCATAATCTTAGGGTCAATCCCCACCATATCTTCATGATTCCATGTAAAGACGTCCAGATTCACTTTTAGAAAATCGGCCAGTTAAGCTTTCACATTGTGTGGTAAGTTCTTTCCTATCTTGAGGCATCTCTGAATGTCTGCCTCGCTGACCTGTACCTCTTCGAGCTCTTCAATGGGTCCAATTTCCCTCTCCATATCCAAGTCACGGGGGTCGAGATCGTGACTCACTCCTGCAATGCTCGGAGTTTGATGTTCCTCACTGGAGACTACATCAACTCTCTTCCCTTTCTCCCTAATTTTAATAGTGTCCACGTAGCATCGTTGGGTAGTGTACTGCTCTCCTCGCAGACATCCGACTCCATTGTAGATTGGGAATCATATCATCAATGTTCTAGTGGACATGACCAGATCTAGGTCATTCATTACGGGCCGTCCCAACATTATATTATAGGTCGAGGGACAATCAACGACTAGGAAATTAGCTAAAACTGTGGCTCGACAATTTTGGTCCCCCAAGGTGAGAGGAAGTTTGACTTGTCCTATGGGAAAGATAGCATCCCCAGTAAAGCCAAAAAGAGCTTCAGGCGAGGGCTTCAAATGGCTTTCATTCAGCCCCATTTGCTCGAAGCACTTTTTGTACATGACATTTACTGAAATTCCTGTGTCTAGCATAATTCTGCACTTCAGTGTTACTAACCTTTGCCTATATGACGAGAACATCATTATGGGGTGATCGAATTCCTCATGCCTCATCATATACAAAATTGATGCATTCAGAAGCAGTCTTAGCTCTCTTAATGGGTCTTTCTGACTCACAATCTGTGGACAAGACGTAGCTCGTACTCCACATATAACACTCATGTGACCCACGTGAAGTTCCTACAATGTGCGGCCTGCCATGGATGGTGTAGATAGTCCTTACCACAGCTAGTTGCTCTTGCTTGGCATGCTGGGATGGCTAAGCTAATGATTGGGATCGTTGAGGTCACTATCCTGTAGGTCGCACCACATAATCTCCTAAATGACCTCGTCTGATTAGATCCTCGATCGCATCCTTGAGCGACCTACATTCTAAGGTGTTGTTCCTAATATCATTGTGATAGGCGTAGAACCTATTAACATCCTTGTACTTGTGTGGGGTTTTCAGGGGCCTAGGGTGCTTGAATTCCTCTCAGTGCTTTTTTATGGCAAATATCCTATCCAGGGTGTCAGATAGGATACTGTAATTATCATAGCGACCTTAAGGTTCAGGTCACCCCCTCCTTGCCTTCTTAGCTAGTTAAATTTCAATGCTAACATTCTGACTTGTTTTGCCCTTTTAGCGATTACTTCCTTTCTTATTCTAATTGAAGGCAGAGCCACATGTCTCGCTTTTCTGTGTAGGTTTCTTTGAACCGAAGGTCTCCTCCTATCTAACCTCTTTTGTAGCTTGCTCATAAAATTCTCCTAGATCTCTTACCAAAGATTTGTAAATACTCTCATATAATTTTCCGTCTTTACGAAGACTTGCTGAGATCGCCATTAGAATACTATCATCTGAGGGGTTGTCTACATGATTTACCTCACTGCAGAACCTAGTGATATAATCCTTCAAGGACTCGTCTCTCTATTGAAAAATTGTAGTAAGGTGACAAAACGGCGTAAGCTGTCTCCTCAAAGCTCTATATTAGTCAATGAATTTCTTTTGACACTCCTCCTAGCTTCTAATGCTGTGAGCTGGAAGGTTCTTGAATCACACCCTGGGCACATCTCCAAGAGTAGCTGGAAAAATATGACACTTGACCAGAGAATTAGTTGTCTAAAGATCCATATGGATATTGAAGGCATCCAAGTGGTCATAAAGGTTGCCTTTCCCATCATATAACGGGATAGCAGGGACTTTGAACTGGTGAGGAAGGGGTTTCGTTTCAATTTCCTTAGAGAATAGGGTCCTCTCCTCATAGCGACCTGACTGATCCTAAGCTATGGGGCATTTCTCCAATCACTGGACCCTTTGTAATAACTCTTTCACCACCGAATTTTGCATTTCAGATCGACAACCTCTAGTGTTGTCGTGACATGCATTCAAGCCTTTAATGTAATGTGAGCTCCTAGGTCATCTACTTCTATCATAATCACAATCTCAGGGATCTTGCAACTTAGGTCACGAACTAGAGAAGTGAATTGAGTCTGCACGTCGAGGTCCTTCCCCTACTGACTTTTCTCCTTGAACCTGCACCTCTCTTTGTAGCCCCTGGTCCGTTCTTCCTAATGTTGTAGCTTTAACCTGTCTTTGTACTACATGGGTGTGCACTTGAGTTAATGTTGTAATGGCGTCAACAAGTTTTCTAACTGTGTTTTTGAGCACCTACTAGTGTCGATGCAATGCCTGCACATCGTTAATTCCTGGGGGAATGGAAGAACCACTTGCTAGGTTTGGACTTCCTTCTTCTAACATGTTCCATTGTTGCTCTTGACATCCACCCGGTTGGTTGGCAGTGGCGTCAGAGCTCTTGGTTGTTCTTCCTCTTGCCATCTCAGTTTGTTGGTGAATCAATAGGGAAGCAGTCTGGTCCCATCAAGCGTGCCAAAATATTGACAGACGATTTTCGTAATCGATCAACCAAAGGTTCTGGAACCCAAATTGTTGTATGAGATGTGAAAATATGGAAAAATGGTGAGAGCAAGAAGAAGAGTAAAATGAACACAAGGTTTTATCATGGTTCGGCTAAAGCCAGTATGGCCCTTACGTCCACGATGATTGTATTTGCTTTAAGGTTATTTCTCTGCTTGGTTGTACATAGTTACAATACTTATGATTCTATCTCTCTTTCAGCAAAGTTTCTACATGCATTTTTCTATATCTGTTACAATGGACTCCCTTCCTATTTATAGGAGCTAAGAAGGTTATAAGTTGTAATTTATCATTGTAAAATTATGATTACAGCTGCATTAGGCAATAAATGCTAGGCATCAGTTAATAAATGCAGGGCAAATCATTGTCAAACTTCGAAGGCTAATTTGCAAGTTGGAAGTGTGTTCAAACTGTCTGTCAGATATTAGTTGTTTCCAATTGCGCCAGGGGAAGCTCGCTGTAGTCTTGGTCTACTGGAGGCTTCGAGCTCACACTGCACAATCCACTATCTGACTTCAACAACCTTGTGCCAAATTGGGCTGCACTTTTGTCTTGATCTGATCCATTGGGCCTTTGCTAACTTATTCCATAAAATATCTATAATAGATATTTTATTATATTTTTAAAAATTTTTAATAATTAATTATAAGTGATAATTTTGATTAAATAAAAATTTAATTTAAATAATATTTATTTTAATTAAAATTATAAAAAAAGAAACATTCATATTTATATTTATGTTTATCTCAATTTTTCTTTTTTTTCCCTTCATTATCTTTAATAATAACAAAAACTCCTTTTTATCCCTCTTTCTTTTTTGTACTTTTCAATAATTTAATATTAAAAATAATTTTTCTATAAATCATCTAAATAAAAATAAATTATATACAATTAGTTATAAAATATTTTCATCAAACATAAAATGAATTATATATAAGCAATTATGTACATATATAATCAATTTTGTGTATAATACATTATTTTATCCTATCATCATATCAAACAAGACTTAGTCTTGTAACAAGCTTAAAAGTATTTCAAATTGCAGTCAAGTTTTACATTCAATACAAAAAAAAATTACTAAGTTCTTCCATCTTATCAAGACTACATATATCAAATACATTTTTTTTCTTTAATCCATTAACCAATTGCAACGCCACCTTACAGACACGAGATGAAAAAAAATGAATGAATAAAAAATTTTCTTTATTAGCATATACTTTTATGACATAAAAAAAAAAACTTAATTTTATAATTTTTTAAAAATATTTTACAATTTTTCATTCACAATGGGCTTAACATGTTAAAAGTTGTAATTCAATTAATTAAGTTTAGAATACAAAATGCAGCTGAGGAAGAGTTACAAAAATATAAAAGATTTATATTTCTTGCTAATAAAGCTACTGCCGAAAAAAATATGTTCCTACCCGATCATTTCCCAAATGAATTGCTCCATAAGACTTACAGTTTTATGCCGATGGCAAGGGTTTGTATGCTCGTGACTTGTTATATAATGCAAAACAAATTTATGACCAACAAATACTGGCAGATAAAAATTACAAAACTTGATCCACAAATCTCAAAACATTTCTCGAATATTTATTTTAGTTTAGAATTTCTTGCCAAGTTTCCCAATCAAATTCATCCAAAAAGGAAATTGTACTATTCTGCTTCAGTTACACTCATCCTCTAAATAAATGCAGCAGTTTAAATATGTTAATTCCGCCTGGATAATCTAATCTTAAAAAATTACCAGCTTCCAGAGCATGAAACTACCAAAAAGAACTACACACGGATAACATTATTGGAAGCCTAAGCTCGAATCTAGCAGAAAATGAAAATGAAAATCACCACATAGGCCTACAACCCAAAGGATTTCTCCACCTTCTGAATCTGGTTGAGGAAAATCCATGTCATCTGCAAGAGTAAACAGATATGAAAAGATAAAATTAAGATGTGAAGCCTCCCAACATAAAAGAAAAATAGAGAATCTGAGTAGACAGGCGGACATGCATGTATAGAGGAGAAGAGAATACCATGACATGAGGAGCAATTCTGATGCAATACACAGGGAATCCCGTGTAAAATTTCAATGGTCCTCCAGATTTCAAGGTCTTGAGAGCACAATCAAGAGAGCCAGTGTATGGATATTTTCCCTCAGCATCAGGTTGCATCTTCTGAATCTGAGTCTTAACATAGTCAAATGGCAAACTGCAAGCTGATGCAAAAAATCCTGACACGGTACTCGCACCTAAGCAGCAAAAATCAGATATTAGTGGAAAAGATGTGAAATGAATCCAAGGCAGTATAAAAGGCCCATTTATGTAGTAATTGTGTTTATATTAACAAATTTGCACATGGAAATTGCTGATTTCTAATTAGAGGAAAAGGAGACAAGAACAATAAAGAAAACCCATTAGCACCTTAGCTCAATGCTAGTCATGATATATAGAGTTGAATTATATATCCGTAATTTGAACATGAAGCTTGTGCCTTTTTTCTTTAAGTGATGAACAAACATGAAAGTGACGTGCCCGCTAAATCAAACAACATCCTCCTCTAGTAAGCTACATCCAATATATGTTGGCTAAACTTTCATGCTACACTCAAAAAGAACGGTGACATAGCCCAATCCAACCGAATTTGCACCATAAATCCCACTAGGCTACTCAGGTGCATAATACTCTGGACTAATGTTTGGACCAAAATTAAAAGTTCATTAAGCCTTTTAATAGAAATAAATTTAGATAAAGAAATATTCATCAAGCTTAAACTCAATGCCAGGTTTACTTAGAGAAGGGGAAAAGGAAAAAACAAAAAAAAAAAAAGGATGCTCAGTTGCACATGAGCATGATCATAAAGTAAGTGCATTTCCTTAAAAAGGATAAAGATTTTCAAAAAAGAAATAAGATGAAGAGTAAAACCAAAGCAAGAAATGTGGCAGCCGAGAGATCGTGGCAATGGAGGAAATTAATGAAAGAATCAACTAATAGTATCATCAAAAGCTTTTGGGATAAGAGACATGACTTGGGGAAAGTACCTATCTCCAAAACCAAGCACAATACTATCATGGACAAAGACAGCAGTAGCCTCTGAAGAATTATAGGAAGCAGAAAGCAGAATTCTCAAGGGACCAAGCATCAATTTGGCAAATGTCTTGCATTTTCAAAGTTCACAGCCCTTGACACCACATTTAGGCAATTGTTTGCAGTGGGGGAAGAAAATGAAGGAAAAGAAAGTTTTGAAATTTGAAGTTTCAATTGTTTGGATGTAGAGAAAAGAAAGAGGAGAGAATACTTGAAGACAAAATTTGTGGCGATTATTTTCTTTTGCCCTGGAATTAATTTCTATTCAATTTTTGTTCCACCTATCCAAACATAGGGCCAGTGATTCCAATGTTTCAATTTCTTCAATCTCTAATACTAACTGTTTAAATAAATGGCAAGCCAGGACATCAAAGTTGTAGTTTGGATATCAGCTATATGGATAAATTAAGTTGGAAAACCAATAAATGGTCAGGTATATTGAAATATTTTGACTAGAAAATTTACATAGTACAAAAAGAAAAGCTATTCTTAAAAGACTATAATCCTCTGCAGCACTAATATTATCATGGAAAAGGAAAACCCAGCACCTGTGCTCTATTTCCTAGTTGCAAAAAACATTCATCTTTTTCTCCACCAACTTATTCATCTGGCTTTCAAATCCTCATCAAAATTTGAGTCCTTCACATGGTTTGGTTTCATCACTAGATAGTAAATGCCCTTTGCATTGCTGAACACCTTTCTTGAATTTACCTAAAGACTATCTGGAGAGGAATCTTTAAAGCAACTGTTGATAGCTAATGTGCAGAGCATGGAATAAGATTTCCGGTTCTAATCATACAATTCAATTCGATGCAAAATCAAAACCATCCAAATCTTCAACGAAATTGTTTTCCCCTCCAAATTGTGCATAAATCGCTGTTAGAATCGGAAAAATCATACGATTTAGCCAATTCCTTGCAGCTAATCAACGATTCAAATCTGGTCCCTTGTTTTTGTTGCAGAACAGGATTGCAATGGAAACTGAATTGTTTTCTGGGCAACTCATTTTAAAAATATATCCTATTAAAGGCATTTTTTCAATTTTTTTTAAAACTTCATAACAATATTATCTCATATTCTCTCTCACTTTTAAGCTTATTCATCTTCTAAAACCTTATTTTTTTATATCTTGAAGTCCCATCACCATCTTGAAACCCTATTTTTATGATATATTAAGTTTGTTTTGAATCTATATGACTTGACTCTTTTGAAACTCCATAATTATAATTTTTTGAGTTTATGATATTAGAGAAATATTATGTTTCTTAGCTTACACTTATGATTTTTTGTCTTATATGCTTACATCTTATTATACATAAGATAAAACATATTATTTTCATATTGCTTTGTGAATCTTACCGATTCACAATTCGCTTTGATTCACAAGTCAAAAAAATTGACCAGTCAACTCTCGATACGATTCATGATTCAATAGCCCAACCTCATTCATAATTAACTTTCTTTAGTTTCCAAATTAAAATAGTCATTATACCTCTAGCATTCAGTCCACTTGTCATATAATGCCACATCCATCCACCCCAAGCATTAGCCTCAAAAAACTTAAGTAGATCACTTTGCCAAAATCCCTATGAACAAGCAATGCTACAAGGTCTAACCTTCAATCTTATCTCAGCAGTCCTAATTCAAATCATCAAAATCTCTCTGCTCTGCTCTTATGCAGGGGACAGTACTGCCTTGCTTCGAGATTACCAGCAAAAAAAGAAAAACCTTTTGCTCCACTTCTCAGTTAATTGGACTATTTTTATGCAATGGGACAAACCAAAAACAATCATATGAAAAATCAAACCTACATAATACGAAGATTGTATATGATTACCACTCTCCTATACCGCTATACATTCAGGCCTAGACCTCTTCCATCTATGTTCTTTAAAGATGGGAAGGCCCACCTAATGGAATCGATTTATCCTAGATACAATGCATTTGAGGATCAGATGTCAAAACATGATCAATGACTCATGCTAAAGGGCAAACAGTATTTTCCTTCCCATACATCTGGGGACCATTGATGCAGACCGGAATTTTTTATAAATTCTGGTGTGAATAAGGAATGAGAGGAGTCCACCTTCTTGGACAGAGATCTGAAATATTTTAGCAATCTATTCATAGAAACAAAGGAAACAAACTCCACAATGCAGAGGAATGACTTTAATGCAAAATACTTCAATATTGAAAAGGTAAACAGGAAGTTATTGTCCTTTAATGACATTAGGATTACTTTTGACTACCCAAACCCCTAACTACAAGAATGGACTCTTCTAATCTTATATATCTTTCAATATACACTGAACCATGACTAGCAAGTGATTCATGAATATCTAAAACTCCTAAATACGAAGAAAAATAACTAGTATTATTCTGCATCAATCTCATATCTAACAACTGAAAAATATCTAGAAATTTTACTAGGCTATCTGCGTCATCGATAAATAACCATTTTTAACATTAAGATTAAAAGGTTGGGTGACTCGAGTTGCCCTGTTGTGGCAAATGAAAAGGCAGCACAGCTAATGCCAATAAACTTAAAATGTAATCGATAACTGTAAAATGGTTTCTTACCTAACACAGTAGCAGCTTCACCCATACCAAGAGAATCCTTGAAAAACTCAACACTTTGATCATACGAGGCAAGCATTCCCATGTTCAATGCCATGGCTCTTACCACAGTAGGACCTGCTCCTTTCCAAAGTGCCAAAATACCTTCATCTGCAACAATACGATAAAGAGCATGGAAGGCATTTGTGTAGTTCCGGCGCTGAGCGGAGGGCAAAGTAGCATCAGCCTGCATGCGAATGAGTGCCAAATCAGCTGGACTACCAACAGATGCTCCAATAGCACCAGCAGTTAGACCACATAGAGCTTTCTGATATAGAGGCAGAGGCTTCCCATCATTAGCCTCAATTGCTTTGTTTGTCAAAATTCTAACATTCAGAGAAAAAAAAAAAAAAACACCAAGTCATAGGATATAATCTCAAATGATGATGCACCCACCCAAAGAAGGATCGATAATAAGGAATATAAGGTGAACATGAAGACCAAGGAAGGCAGTCCCCACTAAATCATAGGAGACAAGACTTCCAGCAGCAAAAGCTACTCAACACAATAAGAGTGAAACTCAAGTGTCAAAAGCCTTGCAGTAACAGCTAAAACAAATCTACTTTAAGGTGGACTAAGAATCTTGGAAGTTCTAACAAAATACTCACTTAAATGACCCAAGTCGAGCAGTGGTATATGTAGCTTGTCTGAGTAATCCTGCAGACAGACCCTGCACATAGTGATTTAGTTTAGACACCAGTAGATAATGTACATTAGTGAAGGATAAATGAGAAATCTGAATTACGTAAAAGTGCACCATCAATAGAAATCATTTCATAGGCTACAGGAATAATTTATTCAATTTCACTTATGCATCTATTGAGGCTTACAAAACGAGTCTAGTGAACATATTCTGACAAGAGAACAATCCTCTCCATACACTCAGAATCCAGCACATAAGCATCATGTCATGACATCATCAATGCGCAAACTGAATTGTGATCAGACCATTATGTAATTAAGTGGACAAAACTTCAACAGCCTGATTTCCATGAAACAAAAATACGGATGCCTCATAAATGAAACATCTCCCAAAATCATGGGAAGGATTGCAAATTCAGTCATGACACCAGATTATGGGCACGCCCATCAGAAACTCAAAACTTGCAAGAATGTGCAGAAACAAACCTTGTAGAATGCAATGAAACCTTCATTTTTAATCATGGCTGATGCCACCTGACCCGCGGATCCTTGACCCAATTGAATCCTCACCTAGACCAATCAGATTACATACAATTAGAAATCAGGAAGAAACTCAAAAGTGAAAAAGCATCATAAACATAAACTCGGGCAAAGAACACAGATCTATGCCCAAATAAAGCAAACCCATCACCTTTAGCTCCGCATTTCTTCACCCAGATGGGAAAAGAATGAGAAGAACCAAAATGGTGTTCCAAAAAGACCACTTTGCGCACAGATAGATTAGAAAGGTTGAAGCCTTACCTTAATCATATCGATAGGTTGAATAACACAGGTGCCGAGCATCCCAGAGGTACCGCCATTTACGAAAGGCTTGATGGTAGGCCATACACCAGAAGGCTTAGTCTTCTTCTCCTCTCCCATTTCTCAAAATGAGGAAGGTTTACCAGAGAAACAAGGGAGAAAGAGAGAAGTACTAAGAGGCCAAGGGAGTATACAATGCGGCGGAGAAGGCAAAATTGTGACGAGAATATATAGAGAGAAACAAACCCTCTCTCCACCTTGAGAAAAGCTTTTGCAGAAGGCATAGGGAAAATAATTTCTTGAGACCATCTGTTTCAGTCATTTAATTTGAGTTTGTGAAAATTTTTAATAGTTAAAATTACTTGTTTTAAGAAATATGTAAAAATGCAATGTGTACATGGTATGTCCCGTCCGCTTCCGTGGCCTAACAAACAGCCCAACAAATTAACCTCACTCCAGACTTTTCACTTTTACCTTTTCCCTCTGTCAGATTCTCTCCGTTAGAAAAAATAAAAAAAGCTTGATTTTCAAGGCACCGGATAAACTTTTTGAAAGTATTTTTAGGTATTTTTATTTTATTATTTTTAAAAATTAAAAAATAAAAAATTTGTTTGAATGTAAATTTTGAAAATAAGTATTTTTTTTATTTTTAAGATAAAAAAAATATATTTAATATTATTTATAACTTTGTCATTAATGAAAATAGGTTTTCTTCTTATTTTTTAAAAAAATCTGAAAACAGCTATATAT
>JANHAO010012122.1:0-16590 GCA_026873985.1 Saraca asoca | reverse complement strand
AAAGATAGACAAAAACCACAAGTTAATGACTAATTAAGAGGTAAAATCAAGTATTTTTATAGGTACATTTTCTACTTATCAAATAGCAGAGCTCCTAATGGAGTAGAGCACTAGCGGCTAGCCAGAGAAAAAGAAAAAGAAGAAGCAGAAGCAACAGTAACAAGCCAGAAAGCAAGAAGAAGTAGAAGTAGTGGCCGTAAGTTAGAGGAAACGATTGAAGTAGCAGATAAGGTGATTGGAGAGGAGGCTGATCGTTGAGAGGAAGAAGAAGAAAAAGCATAGTGAAAGGAAAAATAAATAGGAAAAAAGAAAAGAAAAAGGGAAAAAAATGGAAAATTTCCTTTTAACCATAAAAGAAATTACAAGTACTTTCTATAATACACTTATTTACAATATTACTTATCAGCTAAAAATATAAGTTTGAGAATAATTCATGTATATTAGATTCCCTTCACATAAGACACATAATTTCACAAATACACTTACTAGCTTATTTTTATTTATTAATAATTTTTTTATATGTGTCACAAGTTCACCCCTTAAAAGAATTTGCCCTTGAATTCTATAAGCAAAGTTGCATTAGAACAAAACAAAATACTTAACTAACTATTAATGGTGCAGCTCTAATGACGTTAGAATAGAAGAGTTTGTATCGATATACTGTCTGAAAAGATAGGGATATTTATCCTTCATGACTAGTTCAGGTTTCCAAGTCATCTCTTCTTTCTCATGATTTTCCCACAGGATTTTCACTAAAGGATATTCCTTGAAGTGAGTTTTCTAATTTGTTAGTCAACAATAGCTACAAGGCACTCCTCATAGATCACATAACTATCCAATTCAATTGGGATTTGTGGAAGGATGTGGGTTAGATTTAAGACATACTTTTTCATTATGGACACATGAAAAACAAGATGGATTCTCTCTAACTCTGGAGGTAGATTTAACTTATTAGCCACGACACCTACCTTCTTCATTATGGGAAACAAGCCTATGTACTAGGGACTTAGCTTTCCTTTCTTGCCAAATCTCATCACTCCTTTCATGGGTAATATTTTCAAAAATACCTAATCACCCACTTGGAATTCCAAATCTCTCTTTCTCTTTTCTACATATGTTTTTTGATGGCTCTGAGCAGTTATTAATTTTTCTTTGATAATATTATCTTTCTCATTAGCATCTTGAATCCAATATGGGCTTAATAACTTTGTCTTGCCTACCTTAAACCCCCCAACAGGAGATCTACATTTCCTTCCATACAATTCCACAAAAGGAGCCATTTGAATTAAGAATACTGACTATTGTTATAGGTGAATTCAATCAAAGGCAAATATCACTCCCAATTACCCTCAAAGTCTAACATGCAAACTCGAAACATGCCTTCTAGAGCTTGAATTGTTCTCTCAAATTGCCCATCTATTTAAGGTCAGAAGGTTGACTAAAGTGATGTTATGAACCCAAGGCTTCTGAAAAGGATCTCCAAAATAAGTAGTCTTTACTAGAAACTATCCATAATCACATATATAGAATCATAGCCCTTTGGTGTCCTTGGTAGTCCAGCTAGAAAATCCATGGTAACTTTTTCCCATTTCTACTCAAGAATTTCCAAATTCTGGTGTAAACCTATGGGGTCTTTGGTGTTTAGCCTTAACTTGTTGACATGTGAGACATTGGGAAACAAAATCTGCTATATTATGTTTCATTCCTTCCCACCAATAACTTATCTTGAAATCTTGGTACTTTTTGTTACTGCTTGGATGCATAGTATAAGATGAAGAGTGGGCTATATGCATAAGTTGTTATCATAATTTATTATCATTAGGCACCCAAATCTGACCATGAAAAGTTAAAGCTCCTTGTTCATCTTTTGCTAAACTCAAATGTGATTCTTTCTTCATTTTGTCAAGCAACCTATTTACATTCATATCATGAACCTGTGTGGCCACAATTTGATTAACAAGTGGAAACTGTACCTGGACTTATGCCAAAAGTATGCTAGGTTTTGATATTTACAATTGTGTTCCATGGGCTTCCATTTTATGCAACTCTTAAATGATTAGTCTTCTATGCACATCGATATGAAAGAGACTCCTTCCTGACTTCCTACTCAAAGCATCAGCCACGAAGTTGGCCTTGCCTGGATGATACAAGATAGAGCAATCATTGTCCTTTATAAGTTCCATCCATTGACGTTGCCTCAGGTTCAAGTCTTTTTGCTCAAAAATATACTTTAAACTCTTGTGATCAGTGCAAATCTCACAAGTCTCTCTATAAAGATAATAGCAGCAAATCTTTAATGCAAATACCACCGTGACCATTTCAGAATCATGGGTAGGATAATTCCATTCTTATTTCTTAAGCTGCCATGATGCGTAAGGTATAAATTTGCCATGCTATATTAGAATGCATCCAAGGCCAATTTTGGAGGCATCACAGTAAATTGTATAGCTTCCACCACTCGATGGTAATGCCAACATTGGTGCCATGGTCAAACACTCTTTAAGGCATTAAAAACTTGCTTCACAAGAATTAGACCACACAAATTTTATGTGTTCCTAAGTCAACTTGGTCAAGGGAGCTGAAATTCGAGAAAAATCCTTTACAAAATGATGATAATATCCAACCAAACCCTGAAAGCTATGAATTTCAGTCATTGAGGTGGGTCTAGGCCAATTTGAACTGCTTCTACTTTCTTAGGATCTACACTGATACCTTCCTTGGAAACCACATGTACTAGAAAAGTTACATTGGGCATCCAAAACTCACACTTTGAAAATTTAACATACAACTAATGTTCTTTGAAAGTTTGTAAAACCATCTTGAGATGTTGCTTATGTTCTTGGTCACTATAGAAATACATCAAGATATCATCAATGAACACGATTACAAATCGATCAAGGAAAGGTTAGAAAATCCTATTCATCAAATTCATGAAAAGCTGTGAGAGCATTTGTCAATCCATAAGACATTTCCAAAAATTCATTATGACCATACCAAGTATGAAAAGAAATTTTTGGAATGTTTTCCTTTCGAATTCATAATTGATGATAACCTAAATGCAAATCAATACTAGAAAAGCATTGGACACCATGAAGTTGATCAAACAAGTCACCAATTCTTGATAAAAGATATTTATTTTTCACTGTGACTTTATTCAACTGCCTATAATCAATACAAACCTCAAAGTTTCATCCTTCTTCTTCATAAATAACACTAGAGCTCTCCATAGTGATGAGCTAGGCCATTAAGTCTTGTAACTGTATCTTCAATTTAGCTGGCACCATCTGATAAGGTGGAATGGAAATGGGGTCGGGACCTAGGGCAATATTAATACAAACTTAATTTCATGATTTGGTGGCATTCTAGGTAGCTTTGCAGGAAAAACATCTAAGAATTCTTGAACCATCAGTACATTTTCCACTTTTTGTTTTAAATATTTTGTGTCCTTGACATATGCTAGATAAGCCTTACTTCCTTTCCTAATCAATTTTCTAGCACTCAAAGTAGAAATAAGGTTAATAGGAGCATCACTCTTGTCTCCTTAAAGTAGAATGGGATATTTATCTTGTATACAAAAGCTAACCAACTTATTATGATAGTTTACACATGTATGATGTGTTGATAACTAATCCATGCCTAAGATAATATCAAAATCAACCATATCTAACACAATCAAATTAGTCAATAAAATAGTTCCATGTACATCAATTCCATAAGAAGATATCATATCACAAGTAGTCAATGTTTGACCCAAAGGAGTAGATACTAATAACTATGATTCTAAAGGGAGTCGGGGTCTAGCAAGTCTAGTGCAAGATAAGTAGAGAAATAAATGAGTGAGTTGCACCTAGATGAAATAACACACGAGCTTGAATAGAATCAACTGATAAAGTACCTATAACTACTGCATTAGAAGCCTAGGCATCTTGCCTGGTCAAAGCATATACCCTTACAATAGCTCCATGTTCGCCACTATGATCTCTACTAGAAGGACCTTTACCTTCCTTTTTCCCACTAAACTCAGATGGCAGTGGTCTCACAGATTCTTTAGATTAGGGTAAAATATTTCTTGATGCATCCATGGCCCTATTGCCACTAGTCGGGCTGTTTGATAAGGATAGTCTCTCACCATATAACCTATCTAACCATATATAAAGTAAGCTCTAGTTTCCCTTCTATAAACCCCTAAATGAATTTTTCCTTAATTTTTACATGGTCCTAGTGCCTTTGGTTTAGCCAGAGTGGGGTAATTAGAGCTAGATCCTCTATGAGGCTAATGAATCAAAGAAGTGACCCTTACTAATCTTCTATTCTGATTGCTTTGACCTGGGGCCCTTGGTGGAAACTATATATCAGGCCTCCATGAAAGAGGTGCACTAGAAGTTAAAGATGACTATCATTTAGAATCTGCACTTGTATCCTTATATATTGATTTCTTTGTCACACTTCCTTAAGCCTCTCTCTCTCTCTCTCTTTGTTTCTTTCCATAAACCTCACTTCTAATTCTATGACTCTATTATAAACTTGCTCATACATGGTTCCCTTAGAAACTTGAATAATATGAAAGTTATTGTCATTAAGGCCATCAACAAATTCCTTGGCCTTGTCCCTCTTAGAAGGGATTATATGCTTGCAAATTAAGACAAATGGGGATACTGGGCAACATACTTGGAAACTGACAACCCTTTTTGCTTAAGATTGTTAAACTCCTACAATTTAGCATATCAATGTCATTTAAGAAAGAATTGCTATAGGAAAGTTGTATGGAATATCTCCTGAGTATCTACTACATCCCCAGATAATCTATGGCTCTCCTAACCCTAGTACCAATTCATGGCATATCCAACTAGCTGGAATCTAACCAGCTTCACAACAACATCCTCTGAGCACTCAAGGGTTTGCCACAACTACTCAATTTGATCCAAAAAGAAGAGAGGATCCACTAAAGATCTAATGCCTAAATAACAAGGAGGCTTGAGCTTTTGAAATTCCTCAAGATAGTTTTTAAAATTCATAGGCAGTGGAGAGGGTGGTGGTACTTGTGTTTCTAGCCTTCCTATTGTTGTCTCTAAAGCCTTTGTTGGGTTAATTCATTTACAAATTCATTTATAGCTCTTTGTAAATTTCTAGCCTACGCTAGGGCATTTGAAGTAGAAAGACTGACTAAAGCTCCAGAAGTAGATAGATTGTTTGTCTCATGTTGAAAAGTTTCTAGTTATTTTTTTCATGTGCAACCTTGCCTTAGCTTCTAGCATGGCCTTAGCCACCAGCTTTACCTCTACCTCGAGGTGGTGGTGGTGAAAGGGATGGTTTATGCGAACCTCTCTTAGACACTTCTTTAGATTGGTGTCTAATTTGAGCAAGAGATCTAGTCCTAGGTGGCATCTCCCTATTTTCAAATAGAAGGATTATTTTGAGCTATATTTAGATATGTATATATCTATATATTTACATGTAGTAGCAAAAGATTTAGGAATTATAGAGATTTTTAGCATATGTCTTGGAATGGATATCAAAATATCATTATTCACGTTTCGTACTCTTAGGTGCACCAACACGAACTTAATATGTCTATCCTTGTTTGGCAGTTAGAGAACTCTAATTATACACTTGAACTCTAGACCATGCTTTGATACCTATATTGTCACACCCTAATTTCGGTATGTGATCGACATAGAAAGTCACCCATAGGTAACTCCTTACAAGCCCAAACCATGCAGTACAACACTTGATGCTACACATCTATGCAAAAAGTGATTAAACAACTAAAAACTATGTAAGACAAGATGGTAAATTAGAATAACATTGACACACTTATCAAATGCTTTATTATATTTCTATAAAAAATTTGATAGAGTTTCCCCTATTTCCCAGACCCTGGGCATTAGGCCAGTATAATAGCTAAATGCTACGCATCCTATTCAAGACCTGTATAATCAACATAATGCAACTCAAGCTCAGATATCGCAATGTACACCAATTATTGGGTGATGATCACATATATCTACATGGGACGACTCAACCCTACTAGCTGCCAAAGATTTCCAACAATATGTATCCATGCTCTATAAAAGAAGTCTACCTAGTCAAGGAGCAAACTTAGGTCCAGATGGGTAGGGATGAACAGTGGGGGTGGCCTTAGGCTCTGAACACAAAAAAATAGGGGTAGTTTCTTAAAAACTGTTATATACAAAATCTGGATTGTTTTAGATAGATTGACAAGCTACCCAAGCGCAATAAAAGGCTCGGTTCAAAGAGTGTTCCAGACACTAAAATCTCCAGTCCATCTCGCTAAGCAGCCCCCCTCTACTCGAGCTCATCCGCAAAAGAGTGTGCTTGACCATGTCATTAGAAAGACTCACTCCAAGACCAAAGGAATTGGTGTGCAAGGTGCAATCAGTGACCCGAAAGCTTGCTAAATCAAAGACCACAAGGGACCAAGTCATACCTTGCCCAATGGATGCTTGGGACCCACTTGTAGGAGACAATCTGCAGTAGCCAAAAAAGAAGATTTAGTTTATCTACATTGTCTTGCACATTAAATGTTGATGTAACAGATTTACTGCATGTAAATTTACTATTGTAGCCTCCTCTCCTCTATAAATATAAGGAAAGAGCCCTCCACAAAGAGGGGAGAACAAAAAAAAACTTGTAAGCAGAAACTCTATAAAAGTACATTCCTAGAAATAATACATTACCGTAGATGTAGGGTCCGATACTGCCCGAATTTGGCCAAACCATATTAAACTCTGGTGTTTCCTTATTACTCTTCCTTCCTTCCCTGTGTTTCTTACGAATTTTCTATGTTTAAACTAGTTCACGGAGTTTGGCTCAATACCAGATTCCATCGTCAACATTTTTGGCGCTATCTATAGGGATCTCACTTATTCTAGTTTGTTTCCTACTGCAATGCCTAAGGGAAGAGCTACCAAAGCTTCAAACACATTACTCAGCCCTCCAGAGGGGTATGTTTCAACAATAGGTTCTTCCATCGCCCTTGCCATAGACTTAACCACTGGCTTCCCCTCAACCAGTTCTGTCCGACTAATTGCCACTGCCAATGGCATCGATGGAGTGCAAGTTTGGCTCCAATGTTAGGAAAAACTAGAAAGCATGATGGGAGAACTGACTAAAGTAATTACATTGTTAGCACAAGGTGTGCAAAAATAGGTTAAAGCCATAACATGTGTGGATGCTCTCCAGTAGTAGCAATCTAAATGTTTGGGCAATCCCAACCAAGGCAATTCTTCAGCTCATCACTCACAAGAGCAGACCCCAAGTCGTAACTCTGGCGGTCACGAGGACCAAAGGATCCAACGATCATATAGCCAACTATTTAGGGCACGAGACCTGTTAGTCAAGGAACTATTCTAGAAAATAACTCAGCTAGAAGAACGCCTTTAAGCTCTAAGTGATCGAGCTCACTATGAAGAAAGGTCATCGCTCTCCAAAGAGATCGAAACTTGAGCTCTCCTCCTCAAGCTTAAGGTCTTCGTGATTCCATTATACAATGGGGACTCCAACCTTTATGATCATCTGGACGCATTCAATGTGTAGATGGACTTACAAATAGCTGATCCCTTAGTCAAGTGTCGAGTGTTCCCAGCCACATTGGGAGGTGTACCTCGAGCTTAGTTCAGAAGCCTTCCAGCTCACTCAATTGGCAGTTGGGAAGATTGCCAACAGAAATTCATCTACCAATACTGAGCATTGAAGAGACAACTTGTGCCCCCTGTCACCTTGCTATGGTCTTTTAGCGTAAGCATGAGTCGCTAAAGGGCTATATTACTAGATTCAGGCTCGAAGCCAATTCAATGGAAAATTCATCTGAAGAAACCATACTGGTGACAATCTCTGCGGGACTCTGCAAAGACAGAAAACTATACAAGAGTCTGTACAAGTCCCTGATGAAGGACCTCACCAAGTTTTACGAGTGAGCTGCTAAGCAGATCAAATGGGAAGAGACCTTCATTTGAAAAGGTTTGACAAGAAGGATGAAAAGGCCAGCTCCTCCCATAGCAAAAAGAAGAGCGACATTGACCAGGGTGATCACTCGACTGAACAGACTGCGAAGAAGTCCAAAAAGCCCAAAAGTGAGCGACCTCTGCACTCAGACTGCTATGAGTAGTATAGCATTTTATCAGACTCCCAAGATAAAATTTACTTAGCGAAAAGAGACAGAGAAAACTTCAGAAGGCCTAGACCCTTGAAGACTCCATTCAGGCAAAGGAATAGAGACGAGTTCTGTGCCTATCACAATGAGGCCGATCATGGAACCTTGAATTGTAGACGCAATTGAAGACCTGATTAAAGAAGGTCATTTAAGGGAATATGTGGTATAGCCTATGGAGCAACTGCCCCAGCCTTCTCGACGTGATGTCAGCTAAGAGCCGGGGGGCTCGGTCCAAGTTATACATTGACAATGTATTTTGAGTTTCAGAATGAATGTAAATGCATTTCTTTTGCTTTGTCGAAAGCCGAATGCTAATTGGCTTGATGTTATTATCCTTGTCTCTCTACTTTGCCCCTGCTTCCAAGCACTTGTAATATTCGTAGCTTGCATGCGGTCAACTTCCTCAAGCCTCAAGCCTCAAGCCTCTTGGATAACTTCATGCTAACCACAGCCCTTGGTCCGGTTGAGGCGCCCCAGAGCTCATTTCGAAGAAGAATTAACGAACGCTATACCAGCATAGTTGTGTGCTCACTGAGGTGCGGAGGCACTAAAAAACACTCGTTGTGCTAGCATAGCTACATGCTCACTGAGGTGCAGAGGCACTAAAAAATATTCACTTAGCTGGTTAAGCTGCGAGCTCACCGAGGCATGGAGACTCTCAAAATAAACTCACTTTGCCAGTGCAGTTGTATGCTCGCTGAGGTGCGGAGGTACTCTTAAATACTCAATGCTAGCGTAGCCTCGTGCCTGCTGAAGCATAACGAATTGACGATCTAATAACCTGCCCAAGGTAGTGAAGTCGCTCTATTTCGTAACTCGCATGCAACCAATTATTTGTAGCTCTCATGTAAATTTCTAATTATGCATAATCCTTCCATAGATCTAATAACACTTATGTGCAAAGGTGTTTTGCTTGGAAATGTTTAGTTGATTGGGTATCCGAATATTTTGACATGCATTGTGAAAGTTTATCAATGCAAAAAAATTGCAGAATCTTAAAATTGTAAAGATGATCCTATTCATTAAAAATCCCTGATAAGGCAGAATTACATCAGGAGGAGAGAAATATAGAAACTGAAAACAAAGCCTAAGGCTATTATTGAAAGTAGAAACATCAACAACTGGGAAACAAACTCCCACCAGCAGGAAGACCGATGAGCCCTACTGCCCCTATTTCTCTCCAGCCCACAGTTCTTCTCCAGTCTTATGCCTGGAGCAAGCAAAAAAATCCTCAGGGATCTAGAGAGCGATGCTGGATTCTATGGAAGGATCGAGGAGAGATGAATCGAAGCACCCGCAAGACTTCCCGATAGTGAGCTAGAGAAGTTACTTATAGAGGTCATGTACAACAGACCATCCACACCTTAAAGGAGCTTCATCGGAAGCCAAGCCACCATAAATGTCGGCAAGAGGTTTCACTACAGTATCCATCTGGTTGTTCCATGGAGAGGCAAGAAGAGCTTCTCATGCTTTATAGGCTGATCTGGATTTGGTGAAGAATCTAACAGATAATTATAAATCCTAGATCGGAAGGTCCAGGAGAAACAAGGCTGCGACGTCAACAACCAGAGATCGTGAGCAGTAAGAGGTATGGTCTGAGGCAAACTAAAAAGATAGAAATAAAATCTGAAGTGACAACATAATCAAGCAAAAACTTTGATCGAAAATGTGGATAAGGATCCAAGAAAATGACAACTCTTAGCCTACAAAGCGAGCTAAAAGTTTGGGGGGCTTATGTTATATACAAAATCTAAATCACTTCTGACGGATTGATGAGCTACCCAAGTGTGGTAAAACGCTCGATTCGAAGAGTGCTCAGGACACTGAAATCTCCAGTCCATCTTGTTAAGTAGCCCCCCTCAGCTCGAGCTTGTCCACAAAAGAGCATGCTCGACCTCGTCATTAGAAAGACTCATTTTGAGACCAAAGGAATTAGCGTGCGAGGTGTGATAAGCGACCTAAAAGCTCACTGAATTGAAGACCATAGGAGACCAAGTCATACCCTGCCCAATAGATACTTGGGACCCACCTGTAGGAGACAATCTGTAATAGTCGAAAAAGAAGATTTAGTCTATCTACATTGTCTTGTACATTAAACATTGATGTAATAGATTTACTACGTGTAAATTTACTATTGTAGCCTCCTCTCCCCTATAAATATGAGGAAGGAGCCCTCTGCAAAAGAGGGGAGAACAAAAAAAAACTTGTAAGCAGAAACTCTATAAAAATACATTCCTAGAAATAAAACATTACCGTGGATGTAGGGTCTGGTGCTACTCGGATTTGGCCGAACCATATTAAACTCTGGTGTTTCCTTATTGCTCTTCCTTCCTTCCCTGTGTTTCTTATGGATTTTCTGTGTTTGAACCAGTTCACAGTTAGAGATCCCAAAAGAATCCTCTGTTGGCCGGAGTTTGGCTCAATACTAGATTCCATCGTTAACAAAAACCTAGTGAGTGAATAATTCTCCAAGAAAACAATGGTTAGTTATAAATCAAATTCAAATGTAGTCCAAGATAACATACATATATATATATATATGTTAGCTTGTAAAACATCTTACAAATTGAAGGTTGCAGTTTACTAAAGAAGTCAAATTCAATATATATATATATATAGATATATATATATATATATAAAGCATCAAGTTGAAATGAGGTACAAGGATTAAATCTAATGAGAGTACATTCCCACACTATATTACTTTCTTAAATAAGTAAAATAAGATGCCAAGCATAGAATTTTAGAGAATATCCATCATAATCTAAAATGAATGAAAATACTAGAATCTTTCTTATTCTCACAAATAGCAAGTATCAAGACATTTCAAAATTTCTATATATAATTGAAATCCAATGGCTAATTCCTAAAGGCAACCTTGCTTAATAGAAGTTTATCATTGTCATTCACCTTATTCTTCCAACAGATATTCTCCCCTTATTCTTCCAACAAATTCAATTCTATTCACAAGTGTACTAGGAGGTTTTATAAAGGAATTTCTAAACGTTTCAAATTTCAATTTTTCAAGGAAGCTCAATACCAAAATATTTCATACAACAACATGCCTTAATAAAAGAGTAAAGAATCATTTCTAACCAATTCATATATTGAATCATTTGACAATGTAGTCATCCATTTTATGTAACACTTTTGTTCAATAATTTAACCAACCCACTATGGTAGAATAGCAAATTTTCTAACATCAAGCACAATAAATAATACTTAAAAAGAAGTGTGTGTCTATATATATATATATATATGTAATGTAGTACTATTTGTTACAACCCATGATTTTTACTTTCAAATACAAGTAACCAGAAAAATTCAATTTATTTAAAATCATAGCATTTTATAATGTCTAAATTCACAATAGTAAACAAAATAAGCATTTGTGAAAAGAAAATTTACAAAATAGGAGTAGAACTATCCACTCACCTTAGGCTAGCAAGATAACTTGCAATTGTATTATAGAATTACAACTTTCCAAAATAGCCTATCCAACTAGTTCACCAAAACCTAATAACCAATATTCATTAATTGTCTTTTACAATCAGTTTCAAATTTGAAATAAGGTTTCTTAATCACTTGAATTGAATCTTAAAGCAAAAGAAAAATCAAATGGGAAAAGAAAACAAGTTGCTCACCTATTTAGCACTGTGCTGGTGTGTAACATCCTTAATTTTCCAAAACTTACTTTAACAATAAAAATGGCTTTTTGAAAAATTGGAGAAGGTAAATTTCTGAGAAATTTGAAATTTATGGATCTGGGGTTAAGGGAAGTCTAGAGGAAGTAGGAGTCACTATATGACTTTTGGGAATCTTTCAGAAATCGAAAATCTGATCATGAATGTTTAAGGAGCGAAAATTGATATTTTTAAAATTCTATTTCTAGAACACTTTGGAAAAATAGAAACAAGGGTTACAGATAATGAATAAGATTAAAATTATAGCTATTACAAAGACATTTAATTTATCTAATTTGTATTAAAATTTTGTGATTTTTGAAAATTGACAAGTATGTTAAATTTAGGCTCAAATGGAAGAAATAAGGAAAATAAGGAGGTGGTTAACTTGTAAATAGTAAGAAGTTGAGTTATTTTCCCCTAAAATACCCTTCCTTAGCCAACTTACTTCTCTTCATTAAGCCACTCCCGCATATACAACCCATGCAATTGGCTTCTCATCTTTTTCCTCAAGCTTTCTCTCTCTCTTTTCACATGAGCCTTTTATCTTGCTTATTATTTTCTTAGATTTTTATTATTGAATCCTCTCATCTTCCTCTTCATTTTGACATTAAAAATCATATTGATTCACTATGTATAACTTAAGTAATGAATTTCTAAATTTTTCTATCACTATTTATGGTACTATTCAACCCAAGAATCAATCCAATTTTTTGGCATTTTGAAGCATAAATCTGCTAGATATAGCTTTATTCATGATATAAGAACCATATTTTAATCATATATTGGTTAATGAGAGAAATCTTTATGAGAAAAATTAAAAGCAAATATGCTCTTAGTTTTTATTTTGAAGAATATAGAAGATTTTGTGAAAATAGTTGCAGTTTCTAGTGTTTTAGCTACAGAGGTAAGTGATAATTACCACTCTTATGAATTATGATGTGATTCTTGTTTAGAATCTATGGATTTGTGGTGAAAGTTAGTGAAATGGGTTTTTGAGGTTATGTGATGAGACTTGTTGTTTCAATGGATCTATTGGAATTCTATTTAGTATGTGGTTGAAATAGTTGAGTTTGTGCTTGTTTAAGCTCTCAAAAACATAATATGTTTAGATCCTATAGTGTGATATTGAATTAGATATAGCTTCCCCCATTTTTCTATGGTTTGCATGAAAAATCTACTCATGCGAGTTGAATCACACCATTTTTAATTGAACTAGTGATCATGCTTATAGAAATCTAGTGATTTTTCTTGATCAATTCGAATAAAAATTTGAACTAGGATTGTATGATTTGAATAGACCATCCTTGCCCTATTTTTCAATTCTGATCGTGATTCTAATCATGTTTAAAATTGGACTTTTGGAAGGTTTTCAAAATTTGTTGAGTAGACTTGCACTTTTAACTTCATGTCCTCAAGTCGAATCGAGTATTCCATAAGTGAGTTTTTTTTATTCTAATCATGATCTTACTCGTTCTTCTTCAGTGACTCTAATTGTGATTTTGATTCCACTTTCAACAAGTTTCATATTATTTAACCAATGTTTATTTCTTCCTAACCTCTATCATAATTCCTTGATGTTACTCTTAAAATGAATCCAACATTTATTTCTTCCTAACCCCTGTCATAATTCCTTGATGTTACTTTTAAAATGAATCCAAATAATTCAAGCACAATAAATAGGAGACTATAAAAATGTAATTCATATGTTAATACCAAAGAATTGGGTTATTGTACATGTAAGGGTATCTAATCAATGAATTTAGATAGCAAGGTGGTTATGAGACAAGAAAGTATGATGATAATGATAAAAGACTGCAGTTATGGAAATGCAAATGCAAATGCTATCAGTAATTGAACTATATAAAGTTTGATGAATTATGTGAGACACATAATAGTATGTAATGTGATGTTGTGATTGCCATTGAAATTATAATTATTGTGACTGTTACATGGTGAAAAGCTTGTTTATGTACATGAAACATGGAATGGTATATAATGTTATGAATGATAATAAGATATATCCATATGGAATTGATGTGATATCTTTTATGGAAATGGGATAATTGATTACCTAATGACTCTTGAGGATTAATATGTGAATCATAAGTTGTGATAGGAAAATAATAAACCAGATCCTAGATCTGTGCATTCTAATATGAGGATTGGGATAAGGCTGGCTTGGAAGGATAAGGCTAGGTTTGTGTAGGATATGGCAAGATTAGAGTAACAAGGAGGGTTATAATTGAATTATATTGCTGTTACAGGAAATGTTGAAATATAATATCTTGAAATTGAAATACAAGATGAATTCAAAATGTTGGCATAAGGCTATGAGAGTGCAAAATTGGCCTAAAATGTCCTAATGTACTGAAGAATGCATAATGTGAATTACCTTAGTGGTAACTCTTTGAATTCCCTATTATCCTTTATGGAAATGATATAAATACCAGCTATTTGATTGTGGTATGGATACATGTTGTTATGTGATGAATTTGTATGTTTAGCACATATTTTTCTCACTGAGCCCCAGATTCATTATTCTATAGATCATTTTTTTTTATTTCAGATACTTAAGAATTAATTGCCAATCCCTGTACAAACAAATAAGATGGATAACAATCTAATGGAAATTATAGATGATACATTCGCCACCACAGTTGATAGTCCTTAAGGTGCATATGAAGTCAAGATTCATTATATAATAATCTTGAACCTAGCTGGCTACAAGGTATTGGAAAGAGTAGAAATCATCCCTCTACAACCCCCACATGTGTTATTAATAATGGTTATGAGATGGTTTGATCCTTAAGGGATCCACCATCCTAGTTCTTTTTGCTCACCTTTTGAAAATGTACATAACATGGCCATCAAACCCTTAGGGATAAAGTTAGGCTAACCTATACTTTTGAATCTTTTTGTATTGTAGGTTTAACTTTATTTTGTTTTGTCTCTAAAGGAACTTAGGGTGTTATAATAGAATGTTTTGTAGAGTTAGCTAGGGAGTTGTAGTTGCATTTTGGAGAAGTTATTGTAATGTTAAATACAGATGTCGAAAGAGGCATGTGCCTTAATGGGCAGTGACTCTTTACATGATATAGGCTTAAGTTTGTATATATTTATATATTAGTGGTTTGTGATTCCATGAATTTTATTCTTTTTTAAAATCAAATCAATTTAAGTTACTTGGATGTTCATGAAACTAAGTGAACTATGGATTTAATGGAATGATAGAATCCAATTAAAGGCTAATGATTATCAATAAGAAAAATTGATATTCATGCCAGTCTTGACTAGGATTAAGGTCTTGACAAAGGTGGCATTAGAGCATGGTCTAAGGAAATTTTATGAGTATAAGCTTGCACGTAGATTGTCTAGAGTTACAAGGTGGTGGTTTCATCAAGTGTTAATAGGAACAGTACCAGTAGCATGTGTGCATCTAAGAGCACATATTGCTAATACCATTCCCATTAACCTAGTGAAATATATGTTTGTATCAGTAGAACTATTGAGTTTCTTAAGTATTTGATTAATTTTGTGATGTAGATTATGGTGAGAAGTAGAAGGCAACAAGGCCTAGAACTTGAGTCTGGTCAGGGAAGATTGTCTATTGGATGAAATAGCCCTTACTGTGAAGTCAATGATAATCTAGAAGTTTCCCATTGGGCAAAGAACTTGGTTTAGTAGGTAATGGATCGTCTGGTGCATATATTAACTGAAAACCAAAATCAACATTAAAATAGAGAGTCTAATAGAAATAGGAAAAATAAAAGAGACTAGATTTTTCTTGCTAGAAATCAGTAGGAGAATAGATTGAGAATTATTCATGAGTTTCTGAAGTTGAAGCCACCTCGATATGCTAGAATTGATTCTTCTATATACCTATTATAGGAGATTTCTCGAGCCAAGATAAAATAGAACTCTCCACAGATCGAATCAAATACAAGGACCCCAAAACACCAAGAGTCTAGACCGAGGTCGTCTAGCGATAGTCGTAAATCGTCAAATGTAAGCAAGGTGAGGATCAAGACCCCAGCTCGCTGAAGTGCAAGTACCAAGAATGCTCTCCAAGAAACCCACAAGCTCAGCAAAGACCAACAACATGGCCCTAGCTTGTTAAAGTAACGAGCTGAGGATATGTACAAAAGGTCCAGTCAGTCATCGGGGATATTTGTCCCTTAACTGACAGATCATCATTCAAAACCACCATATCAACCCCTCGGATATCCAACAATGATTCGCTTAGCATTTATTATCCAATGTCAAGCATTAAATGCCTAGAGTGGCAAAATGTAATCATACTACTGTCTATAAAAATTACATTTGTAACCTTTTTTATGTCTATAAATAGTTATAGGAAACTACTGCATAAGGAGGTAAGAGGATATATGTAGATACTCTGTTAGCATAGAGAAGAAAGCCTTGTATGTTGGTGTATGCCCTAGAAGCCAATCATGGGATGATTGTTTTTTTGCATACATTGTATTACGTTTTAATGGCAAGTCAATTATTATATTTTGTTATATATGCGTAATATAAATAAGTATGATAATTGTCCATAGAATAATTTGTTATTCTTAAAATGTCCCTAGTTAAGTATTATTGTGAAATGGGATAGCAATAATGTAGCAAGACTAGTATGTATGATTACTGATGACCAAAAGTCATGGATATGAGATATCAAGTCATTACATAGGTACATGTTAGAGAACTAATGTACTGGACTAACCCGCT
>JANHAO010012121.1:0-16588 GCA_026873985.1 Saraca asoca | reverse complement strand
ATTTAGTCCCTATCAAAATTTCAGTTTAGTCCTTTCAGATTTCAAAATTTTATTTCAAATTTCCCTTTTTATTTTCCTATATTTTCGGATGTTACAATTTGGCCAGAGCCACCAGCTCGTTCAACTTCTAGCTCGCCTGCTAGAAATGGATACCTGTACGGAGTCTAATCAGTAATCCAAGACACACGTCTCCAATTGACAGATTAGCCTCCAAACCCACACATCAGCTCCTGGGAAGTCCGATAATGATTTGTCCAGCATTAATTACCTGACGCCAAGCATTAAATGCCCAAAGTGGCAGAGATAATTATTTTATTATTTATGAAATTACACTTGTAACCCTCCCTCTTTCTATAAATAGGAAGGGGAGGTCACCATAAACGGAGGAGAAAAAATTTACACATGCAGAAACTCTGCCAAAACATATAGAAAGCACTGTATATTGAGAGAAAACACGACCATTTTACTTAAACTCTATAAAACTATCTTCTTAATGAATAATTAAAGAGCAACGTAGATGTATGGGCTGACTTGGCTTTAGCCGAACTACGATAAACTCCTGATGTTGCTATTTCTTCTTCTTTTCCATTATCTTCCTTTTCTATTTTTTTGTCATATTCTGCTTACAGTTAGGGGTAACATTAAACTCAAACTAGTTGGTCAGATTTTGGTTTCAACAATGTTAAAATTTTATGACCGTTAGTAATTGGTGAGTGTATTAAATTTAGACTCGAAATTAAGGAAAAAAGGAAAAAAAAGAAGAAGAAAAAGAAGAGGAGCTTGCCTAAGAAGAGTCAAAGACAAGTTAACTCAATTTTTTTCCCATTTTTCCTTTTAAAAGTCAATTTTTTTTCTCCTTTTGTAGCCCATTTCCAGTTGCATTCCATGCAACACATACATGGACTTCAATTTGAGGGCTCTTTCTATCTCTCTCTCTCTCTCTCTCTCTCTCTCTCTCTAAGTAAGCATCTCAATTCTTCTTGTTTATTTCTTATATTTTTGCTATTAATTTCTCTTTTCTTCCTCTTCAATTCAATACTAAAATCCTATTAATTTATCAAGTATAATCTGAGTTATGAATTTTTAAATCTAAAAATTACTATTCATTTTACTATTCACTTCAAGAATTCATGTGAATTTATGAAATTTTTAGAGCTTAAATATTTTATTTATAGCTTGTTCTATGAAATGAAACTATAATCTAATGGTATATAGTTATTTAATGAGAGAAAAATTTGAAAAACCTAAGCATCTGACATGCTCTTTTTTTCTTATTCTTGAAGAGTATTGAAGACCTTTATTGGATTAGTTTTGATCTCTTGTTTCTAGCCCTTAGGTAAGTGATTTTTATCTTTCTTATGAATTATAAAGTGATTATTTGATTGTGATCCACTAAATGTTTGTGTAAGTTGAAGAAAATGGATATTTGTGATTGTATAGCAAAGTTTAAGTTTGATGGGACTTGATGATATAAATTTGGTTTCATGTTTGGAAAAGCTGGAATTTATGCTTGTTTAAGCTTCTAAAACAATGGTATATTGAACCTATATGATTTGGTAAAAATTGGACAATTTTTCCTTTGTTTTGGCTGCTGCTCTTTTGTAATTTCAAAGTTCACGAGTCGAATTGTAATATTTACACTGATCCAGCGATCACGCTGATAGAAACTAAGCTGTATTATGCCTTGAGATTTGAATAAAAAATATAACTAGTTTCTTGGGATTTGAATCAAACCTTTCTTACCTTGTTTTATGATTTCAATCACGATTCTGATAATGCTCATATTTTGGCTTCTCGAAAGTCTATACTTTTATATGAGCAGACTTGCATTTTGTATTGAATTCTTGTGAGCCAAATTGAAACCTTCACATTTGAATCCTACAATTCCACTCGAATTTTAACAGCAATCATGCTCACGATTCTAATTGCACATCTAAATTTATACACCCTATTTAGCTTAAATTCATTTCTCTCTTAGAAAACTCTCATCTCTTTGACCTAATCTCATATAGATCCCAACCAATTTCCAATATGATTGTCAATAAGTTATAAATTAGCAAATTATAAGCTAATGTTAATCAATCTACTAATTGTATATATATTTATATTGAGGCTATGACAATAACTCTGATAGTTATGGTCATAATATAACAAAGAATGTGTGATTGTGATAGTGACAAGATGTGAACTGTGTGGCATAATTATTATGAGATAGGATATTGTTTGAAACCTTGAAATTTTCCTATGAAACATAAGAAGATGAATGATAATAATAAGATGTGATTGATGTGATGAGATAGGGTAAATGAATCAGATCCTGGATTTGTGTTTTTTGATATGGAGCAAGGGACAAGGCAAAACCTAGAAGGATAAACGTGATGATTGTGCGGGATAAGGCTAGAAATGAGTAACAAGAAGAATTTTTTATTGTCATTATTTATTTTGCTTTTTACCTTAATGTTATTCTGAGAAATACTGAATGAGATATAATGTGATTTAACAATGTGACGATTAATGATGACGGCTTGAGGCAATAAGAAAATCATACTTCTTTACAATGTGTTAATGGTAATATGGTGTGATGCCATTCTAAGGTTAGTCTCTGGGACTTATGACTTGTTTATTAAGCTTGGTATGAAATATGATTATATGATTATGATGTACATATATATTGTTATTGTTGAGAAATTCATAAGTTAGGTACAAATTTATTTCACTGAGTCTTAGACTCACTCTTTTATAGACTATTTTTCAGATTTTCAAGAATTTATAGCTATTCCACCTCCTGAAAAGTAAGAATGAACAACAGATTTATTTCACTGAGCTAGGTACGGATTTATTTCACTAAGTCCTAAACTCACTTTTTTGTGAACTATTTTCAGGTTCTTAAGAATTTATAGCTATTCCACCTCCTGAAAAGTAAGAATGAACAATAACCCTATGGATATCATTGTCGATGTTTTTACTATCACTACTGAGTCCCTTAGGAGTGTACTAGATCAAGATTCACTACATCATCATCTTAAACTTAAAAGGCTGTGAGGTTTTACATGAAGTTAAGATTTTTCCCTTGGAACCCCAAATGTGGTTTAACCCCTAGGGTTTCAAACATTTATCTATAAATTTTGTTAACTTTTGAAAATTTGTAAATAGAATGATCATAGGATGCCTCAAAGACTTAGTTAGTTTAACCTATGCTTTTGATTTCATGACAAGACATAGAATAATTTAGCTTTTTGGTTGCCTTTGCCCTTATGGAGATATATGGGGTGGCGTAGGGTTTAACTCCTAAAGCTGGTTAGTTGTTAATGTAGGTCTTTTGGAGACTTGTAGAAAACTTGTTAGAACTAATGTTTAAACTAGCAAGTGTCTATTAGGCATGCCTTTGTACATAATAAAAGTATGTTTATATTCTAATGTATCTATCTTTCTTTCTATAAGTCTAGTATACCAATCGAGATTAATTGCATGTGATTAGAGAGTATTAAAATGAGTATGAGTAGAAAAAGATGAAAGAGATAGTAGTGACAGGTTAGAGGCTAGTAATTATCAATCAGGAATTGATATTCACGTTAATCATGGCCAAAAATTTGAGTTGTAATGTAACGGGTTATAAATACGATAACCATCAAATATAAGTTTCCTATTTCTTGATTAGACGACATGCTTGATAGTTTGTCTTATTCAAAGATATTTTCAAATCTTGATATAAAGAATAACTATTATCAAATCCAAATAAGATAGGGTGATGAATGAAACACATCATTCAAAACAAAAGAAGGGTTATATGAATGGCTTGTTATGCCATTTAGATTGCCTAATGCATCAAGTACTTTCATAAAATTAATGAATCAAGTCTTAAACCATTTTTGAAAAATTTTGTGGAGATTTTTCCAAACTAATTTACAATTTAGTAGTTCTTTCTATCTTTAAACTAAAGCTATCAATAAGATTTTGGGAGATATTATTATAATCTTTTGTGAAGGAATGCCAAAGTAGTAGGACTATTTTCTTGCACAAGCAGAATTTGCTTACAACAATATTATCAACAGGTCCACTAAAAAATCACTTTTTGAAATCATGTATGGGAAGATTCCACATACTTTAGATTTGGTACCATTGCCCAAAATATTAGGATATAGTATTGTTATCGAACATATGGTTGAGAAGATTCAAACTATTCAATTGGAAGTTAGAGGAAAGTTTGAAGAATCAAACGCTAAATACGAAGAGGTTGCAGATAAGCATAGGGGGCTGAAAGCATTCAAAGAAGGTGATTTGATTATGGTTCATTTGCATAAGAAATAATTTTCTACAAGATCCTATAACAATTTGAAGAAGAAGAAGAAGATAGGTTTTTGTTTTGAGTAAGATCAATGATAATGCTTATATGATGGATCTACTAGAGTCTTTAATTGTTTCTAATACCTTTAATGTGACATATTTATGAGTATCATTATCCAAATACATTGCTATCTCCAAATGCCAACTTAAGGATGAGTTTTTTAGAAGCGGAGGGAACTGGAATAGGACAACTGTCAAAGAATTAGTAAGATTTTAGTATTATAAATAATAAAAGATTCTAAGTTCAATTTATTTTAGTATTGTTTAATTTATTTTCATAAAATTTGTTTTCTAATTTATTTATGGCTTTTCTAGTTTATTTATTTATTAATGTTTGCTTTTTAGTTTATTAAACAATTTTATTTTCTTAATTTATTAGATGTTTCTTTCTATTTCTAATAGAAAAAGTTTTATAGCTTTATAAATATGTTATTCAACTTATTGGTAAATCAAATTTCACAATAATAATATTTATTTCAAATGTTTCTTTTATTTGAGAGTATTAAAGAGAGTTTTTATCACTTTTCATTACATTAATAATGGAGGGGAGGTTTTCTACAGGTTAATTGTTTAATTGTACTTTTTAAAATATCAATGAGGTTTTTTTTTTAACACAAAAAATATAGTAGAAGAGAATTATGTGTATGTTGAGAGTGAAAAGCAATTTTCATTGCCAATTTCTTCGGTGTCAAAGAAGGCAGTATCCTGTCTTAGTATTGTTTTCGGATCATTGCTGTTTGTCTTTGTCCTGTCACCATCCAACATGCTACCTCTGCACAATCTTATAACAAATGACCCCTCAACTTATGGTTTTGGATGTTTAATGAGGCCATCACATTCATAATCTACATTGCATTTGGATGTGTTAAGCATGTTAGTATGGAAAAAAAATATTGAAGTTGGAACAACCTACTTTGAACTTTTCAAGGATATTTTTGTCCAATATTGGCTGCTCATGTCTATTCTAGCTTTTTTGAGCCATTTTAAGAATCAATTTTTCTTCTTGAAAGAGTTCAAACCTAAGCTGCTTCTAAAAAGAGATTTGAAATTTTTAAAAGCATATCTAAATGCTATAATACACAAATTTTTTTAGCGAAAGTTGAAAGATGACAAGTGTGGAATTTCTAATTAGTGTGCATTTTCCAACATGCTATATTAGAAATGCACACTAATTAGAAACTTTTCTGAAAAAGATATGTGAACTTTTTAAAAGCATATCTACAACAGTCCCTAACAACTACAGAAGAAGAATATAAGAAAATGTAAACTTAAGCAGAAATGATGCAACAGCAGCAGCAAGAGCCAGGTAAACAAAGTATAATGCAACCTGAAATTTATAAAAAAAAAAAAAAACACTAAACTTTGTGTTACATAATAGTATATATGTGTGTGTATCATAATTGGATGATGGTGCAGAATGTGAAAATCAAGATTATGCCTTAGAAATCAGTTGAGCCAAAGATGTTAATGAGCTTTCGGAAAAGGAAGATATTGGAAGGCTGAGCCAAGTCTAATGCTGCCTTTTGGTAGTACTTGGCTTGCTGTTTGGGTTGGTTTAGCTGCTTTAAAAATGCTTTATGCACATTTAAATTGAACGTGGATTTAGCAGACCCTCTGTTGAGGATGAGTCTCAGAGTGAGATTCAATCCTTTTTTTTTTTTTTTTCCTAATAAAAGGATGCGAATGAAAGAATGAGAATAATATTATTG
This sequence comes from Saraca asoca, assembly GCA_026873985.1. Classification (NCBI taxonomy): domain Eukaryota; kingdom Viridiplantae; phylum Streptophyta; class Magnoliopsida; order Fabales; family Fabaceae; genus Saraca; species Saraca asoca. Next base: position 10,535 of record JANHAO010012121.1, on the reverse strand, counting down.
TGATTGCTTTGCCTTGATTTTGGATGAAAGACTTGATGTTTTTCTGAGAACACAAAGATTCACCTTTAAATTTGTGCATTTCTTTTACTGACAAAAAATGCAATGCATTTACATTTGATTCAGAGTATCATGATTATCTAATGCATAATTTGTTATGTTAACACTTTATCTAATTTGTAAATTTTTTTTTGTTAAAAACCAACAAAATACGCATAAATGATGAACGTTATGCTCCTTTTCTCCATTAAAATTAAATCGAAGTTACATTTCTTTGTTTTTATCATCTCGTTTTTAATGTCAAATTTTAAATACTACTTATTTTTGTTTTACATTGGTTTCAATGGGAAGAGATGATAAAAACCAAGAAATACAGCTTCAATCTGGCTTTAATGCGAGAAGAAAAGCATCACCTGCATGACATGTGTATTTTTAGTTTTTTTTTTTTTTAAATTAAAGTTACAATGTGATCAAAATGTTAATAGAATAAATCATAAATTAACTATTTTTTATATTTTAAATCTCATATGAGTAAAACAAATTCAGGTTAATTCATTAATAAATATTTCTTTTGTTGGGAAGGAAAATCTGTCCATTTTGTACTTATCACAAGTAGTAAGTGGGACAATATTTAAAATATAAGGAAAATAAATTATTATCACTTTCTTTGATTGGCAAAGGGAAACAAATTATGCAAGTATGGATTTGCAACCTAGAAAGATCTTTCTCATCCTAGAAAGAATTATCTTACATTATAAACGTATTATTGCATTATTTGGGATTAGCTTTATATTATTTGCATAGTAAATTTCTGTAGGTGAAAGTTCGTAACATATGATTATCCTAAAGAGGAAAAAAAATACATGCTATTTTATTTTTGTATCTAGACGATTTTTCTCTTTTTTGAAAATGAATTATATCTACACCTTTATAAATTTAGCATCTATTTTAAATTGTTCTTTGTTTGAAGAGACCACCATTATCCATTTTATTAAATCTCATTTGATTGGCAGAAAATTTATAAAAGTAAGACTTTTCAGAATTGAAAAAAATAATTGTATTATTTAATTAGTTATTAACAAAAAAACATAAAAATTTTCAAGAGGTGTTAATTCACATAAAGTATAAAAAATTACTTACCTAACCTCTTATAAATAGGAAAATTTTATTGTATTTTTAATAAAATAAAAATATAAAACTATTCTACTAATTTAAATATTGACCATAATGTCATTTTATTTTATCACCAATCTTTTAATGAAAACAATATATTTTAATTATTTCAATAATACTTTTTAAAAAATTTATAATTAAACCAAACATAACAAAAATTTATTTTCTTAAAAATGCTAATCCCTCACTCACAATCAAACAACTTTCAATACCTTTTGAAAAGTTTACAAAAAAAAATTTTGGATAAAAAATTTAATTTTATGTAAAAACTTATTTCTTATATAAATCCAACGAATCCTTAATAATTGAGGCCGGTTACTAATAAATAATAAGTTTTTGCCCACCCCTAACTTAACACATACTAGAAATCAACATATATAGCAAGAAACTAAAGGGGGGTCAATAATTTTTTAAAAATGGATGTGCAACAAATAATTGATTCAGACTTAAATCAAATAATTTACAAAAAAAAAAAAAAACTAAATAAGACTAAACTACACGGACCGATAGCTTCATTCCCTATTCCAAACCTTGGATATATTGATCCATAATTTCAATACCTCCAAGTGATTTCATATATTACGCTAGAGGACATAATCCTTGCAGCAGGCACCCCTTTTTCTCCCAAACCTATTGTTCATGAATAAAATGCCATATGTTAGTACTTATCTTCATAAATGCAGCAAAAAGGTGAGCAAGGTAGAATGAGGGAATAGTTGGCTCTAAAGTAGTGGAGACTGGACAAACCACATAAAATAGCGAGCAGTGCTACTTGCAAATCTAGTTCCCTCACAATTCTCTCACACCATTAGCATTCGGCACATCTAAAAACACTAATCCTGTCAATATAAAGATTGGTGGGGGTAATTTAGTACTTTTGATAAAAAAAAAATTTTGGTTTATTTTATACAAAATCAAACTTTTGGGACTTAGAACAGATCATGTGTAATGTGTTAAGGAGTAAGAAGGTTGTGATGAGTGGGGTTGTGCAAGTAGCATTCTTCTATAATATGCGCTTTACTTTTGTGAAACATGTATCAAGTCAGGGAAAATCTTGAGAAACTTGGCCCTTTTTTTTGCTTATAAGAGGAGAAATTTTGTTAGAAGGAGAAAATAACTACAGAACCAGAGGATAAAGCATCCTCCTCATGGAAAAAAGAGAGAACAGCAAAGCAATCAAATGATAAGAGAGGCATAGCCTTAAGAAAACAATTCAACTACAAAACCATGTACATATTTTGCAGCAATAGCATTTAGAAAGACATATTATAACATACACTTAGAGTAGATGCACTTATTCTATAAATTATCAAGTATATATTTTGATTTAAACTTATAACCAGATTTGCCTTTGACGAGAGAGAAGGAGGTGCTACGGAGGAGAATATACACATTTTTTTGGTCCAATTTACATCACGTACTTTAAAATGGACCAATAAGTCCCCCACTTTGGGGTATGTTCGGTGAATTTTTGGTGTTCAGGACATGGTTTCTTTCAAGGAGGTCTCCTTAGTAGATCAGCAGAGCAATTGATTTGCATACAAATGATCATATGATTATTATTTAGATCAGATGCAACATTTTTTAAATATAAAATAGAACCTGACTTTCTATTCACTAAGAAAATTAGATCAATCAAAATTGAAGTGCAGAAAAGTGGAAACCTTGTAGTCTGAATTATATAACAGTTCCTACTAATCAAACAAAATGCAGCTCAAACCAGCATGAAACACAGGCTTAATCAGAAAATGGAGTCATTTCTGTATCAACAAAAAGCATGCACCGGCAGCTGTCCAGTCCACAAACATACATACACAGGAAGAGTGCGAGACACCGAAAGAATGAAACAAATTTTATTATATATGCATGTTGTCTCATCTATTTCTATCAAAATTTGAAACGTAACCTCAAAAAACATTTTAGAAAGAATCAACAGTCACCTACTTTATAAAGCAAGGCAATTATAAACATCTGTTCTAAGGTTAAGATAGATAACTAAGACCTATGCAAACAATTAAGCAATCAGATTACCAGATTACAAATCACCAAACTGCCAAAATACTCATAGCCTAATAATCATTTAAAGGGTCAGAAATCAGGCAAATGGAAATCCTACCAATTGGCAATATTGGGAAGCTGAGGATTGAGATCCACCTTAACTAGCAAGTTAGTTCCTTTTCAATTCAAATCAAACAGAAAGATAAAACTATAGACTTTTGCCAGAAGCAGAAAATTTAACTAGGATATACCAAAAAGATGTAACCTGTGACTGAGAATATTGAATCAAGGCATACTTTTGTTACACCCTCCACAAACTAAAAATCTGAAGAATAGTTGTGACATATCCCTTGAGAAACTGGCTCCAAAATCATCAGAGACAAAACAGAGTTGCAACACAGAAATAATAGAATGGGAATTACTGTTCTCCCTATTTATTATCTCCAGACTGGATTACTTCTTAGTAATCTGAATCAGGTAAATGTCCCAGTCTACATTTATCCTGGGAAAAATATCAAAGATTTCTCCAATGTCATAGCTTTATCACTTGAAAATGGGGATCTTAAGCAGGTTATAGAAAGCACCACTTACAGACACCCAAAAAAATTTTTCTGGCTGTGAAGAACAAGAGTTTAAGAAAAGAATTGGAAGTGTAGTTTCTAGTTACCTTGATAAGTTGTAAAAGTCATGTAAGGTGAGAACTTAGGGCCTCCTTGATGACTTTGTAGGTATTATATTTAAGAAAACATGATTAGTATCAATTGCAAAGTTCATACTAAAGACTGAAAAAGCTGGCCATCTTTTCAAAATTTTTGCTGCGATTCAAATGAGATAAATTTGCACAACTACTTGACTATATCAAATAATTTGACCTTAGGGTTGACAACAAATAAAATTTAAGTATTTTTGTAAAATTTTTCTGAAGAGTTGATCATCTTAAGGGTAGCAAGGTAAATAAATTATCATACTCTTTCCTAAGCTCTATATCTAAATACTCTGTTTTTCTTCATAAATCGTTTGCTTGTGAGAATTGGCTTCAAAGTGCATAGGGATGAAGACCTCTAGCAACACTGGCATATATATATATATATATATATATCAGGTAAAAACTTGGAAGTAAATGTTTCTCTCAATTTGCCAATTCAAAAGAACAAGAGAATAGAACAATTGAACAAATTAAACTCCTTGGGGAAAACATTTAGAACTTTAGACACAAAACATCATGAGGGAACAGCAAGAATGACAAAACAGACATAACCCAAAATTGAGTATTGGTATCAGAAACTGATTATCCACATCGAAAATGTTGGCGTCTTGGTAATAATAGATCATCCCAATTAGGAATTACCGAAGGGTCATATCACACAAGAAAGCAGAACCGGGAGAAAAAAAAAAGCTTTATAAAATGTAAAATAAAAAAAAAAGAAACTAATTGAACCATCAAAATCCTACAACGTAGAATAGTATCACAAGGATGGGAAATTTCCAAGTACTAGATGACAAGGAGAATATATAATAAAAATGCAAAAACAAAACAAAAAAAAAATTGGAAAAACCCCATTTTAGAAAGAAGGCTAAAAACGATACCTTTTAAGCAGAAACCATATTTGAAGCAGCTGGATCAGCGTAAGGGAAACCCCATGGCCAGCTTGGAGTTGGGATTGGGATTGCATTTCACTGTATATTTAGCAAAACCCTAAATTGGTTTAAAAAGAGAGAATGGGAGGTGAGAGAAACAGTTGAAATGCAGCGTTTCAGGGAGAGAGAGAGAGAGAGAGAGAGAGTGAGTGAGTGTGTGTGAAGAGGGCTTCAATTTGTGCAGAAGCTGGGAGTTACACAATAAAGATTTAAAGTATATCGATGCAGAAGCAGCTTATACAGCACGAATCACGATGGGTAGCACACAGAGGTTGAGAGAGGGACTGTCGTTTGTTGTTTTTATTATCGTATCCGAGGTGATCTTAATTTATTATTACTATTTGGTTTGAAAATGAATCAAAACCCCGCCTTTCCGCTTGCGTTCTTGTGTCCGTCTTCCCGGGAAGCAGTGACATTCACGAATTTATGTCTGCCTGTGGGTCCCGCATCATGTCAGGCCTACACCTGTAAGCTGGCGCGTGCTGTGCACTCCCAAATCTCATTGTAGTTTTGCTTGTCAGCCCAATAATTTTTTCTTTTTGGTAATAAAGCCCCGTGACTATTGCATCTTGCAGTAACGGGGTTTTCAATTTGATGATTAACATTTCACAAACCTCACCCATCGGCGATGATGTCAGACTACCAGAGGTTCCAAAGCTGCCGTATCTTCATCTTCTCCGGCAAAGGAAGTATGGAAATCTCAAGTTTCTGCAAAGTCTGAAACAAAAGAGAGGGCTTTGCTTTCTTTCAGGGAGCTCAAGCAGACAAGCAAGATAACATAGGTGAAACGGCCAGATAAGAGAAATTTGCGATCAAAGATTGAACCTGGCGCGAAACACTGCGGCAATGGCCGTCAGAAAGGTTTGAAAAGAATCAAGCAAGTTAACAGTGTGACCACAACTCTTCAAGTAGCATTCTTACCGGGTCTAGTTGAATTTTGCCAACTTATTGTATTGTACCATGACAATTTTTGGCAACAGGCAACTAATGGCCCTCATTCATTGGCAGCAAACTTCCACCATGTTTGTGATTTGTTTCCTTTCCTCTCGCATTTTAAATTATGATTATAGTACTGATTAAAAATATAATATAATTAATAAAATTATATATAAAATAAGAATATATAGTTATTGTAAAATAAAATTAGAAATAAAATCTATCGAAAAAATAATATTTGTCTAAGTGCACTTTTTATTTTTTTAACTTTCATTCAAAATTCCATAATATCTACTAATTTTTATTTAAAGCAATTACATCACCTAATTTTTAAAATAAATATAATATCAAATATTTTAAAAAATTATTTATTTTTTTAATAGAAAAATCTTATGTGGCTGGATAAAATGTGATTCGATACTCATTAAATTAAAATATAAAATTTCTCTCATTTTATTATGAATTTTCAAAATTTTTATATAAATGTGACCAAGAAAAATTATTGATGATAAAGAGAGAAAGGAATTTCAAGCTTATAAGGTTGGAAATTTCTTTTTGTAATTGAAAGTCAAAAGAAATTTTCTCCACCATAGCACAAGGAGAAAAATTTCTTTCTCTCTTACTATCAATAATTTTTCTTGATCCTACTAGCCGATGAGTTTCAAGAACTCACAGCAAAAAAAATAGAAATTTGTGTCCTAATTTAATGAAGAAAAATTTATAATTTTAAATTTGAGAAGTAAAATAATTATAACTAATCTTCTTTTAATTCAATCAGTAACTTTCATAATCTAATCAGTATTTCATTTAATTATATAGGATTTTTTAATTAGAAAAATAGATAAAATTTTCAAAATATTTAACATTATGTTTATTTTAAAAGTTATGTGATATAATTTATTTGAATAAAAATTAATGGATATTGTTAAAATTTGAATGAAAATTGAGAGATAAAAAGTACACACTGACCAATAATATTGCACATATAACATATTTGTAACTTAAAATTATGAAAAAAAAAAATGATACTACTTTTGAATTGGGCCTTGGTGGTAGGAACATGGTGTCTGTGTGTTTAGTGTAATATGCTGCACTTAGTCTCGTTGAACTCTTGAACTAAGGTTTGTTTATTTTTGTTTTTTATTTATTTTGCTATATAGAATGTGTGACACTATTTTGGTATGTAAATAAATTATTGATCTTACTAGTCAAAAATCGATAAGACCCATTTCAGATTTTTCTAAAACAAATCAAACCATGTGGCCCACTAATTTGTTTATATGATTTGGTTCGGTTCATTCATCATTTTGGCCAACAACATTGGATCTTGAGACCCCTTTTAATATCTTGAAGTTGTGTTATCCATTAGTAATTATGAGTGAAAAGATTCAAATCTCCTCTCTGGATTAAGAAATTACCATTCATATTTATTTAATTATCTATATTAGTCCTTTTTTTCCACTTATTAATTAATTTTTTAGCTAAATAAATTTGGTCAATTGTTGACCGTGGAAAGCAAATGTCATTTTGAATCAATCATAGTTGTCCGTTTATTCAAATATGTTATATTTTATTTTATTTTTTTTAAAAAAATGCGTCATATAAATCACTCCCAATTATTGTAGTAATCAACTCATAGTAGAACTCATTAAATGCTCTCCCACTGTTACCTTATAAAAATGTCAAAGATACTCCTTTTTGTCATTTATATTCATTTAAAACTAGATTAAGTAATTATCATTCATATTCATTCAACTATCCATATTAATCTTTTTTTGTTTTTCACTTATTCATTTTAATTTTTTGAATGAATAGATTAGTTATGTAAAATAAAAGTCATTTTGAATCAATTTACAGTTATCTGTTTATTCAAACATGTTAAATTTTATTCTTCAAAAAAAGGCAAAGAATGCATCATATAAATCACTCTCCACTGTTGTAGTAATCAACTCATGGTATTAGCTGTAAGATTAGCAAAGGATTTTCTTCTTAATTTTAGTAAACAGGTTATTATTAGAGAAGTACTGTTTTGCTGTTGGGCTCATACAAGCTCCACATAATACGTCACTTGTCATCTCTCTCCAGTTGTATCTCACTCATTTCAACTATTTTTGGTCTCTGCACACACTACATATATGTATGCTCGTCTCAACATCTGCTACAAAGTTGTTGGTCTGTGAAGCCAGACATGGCAGCGGAAGAAAACAGGGAAATTTCCAACTCTAAAGAACGATATGAAGCAAGCAAAAGCAATCAGAAAGTGCCATTCTATAGGCTGTTTGCTTTTGCTGACAATCTCGATGTGATGTTGATGATCGTCGGTGCAATATGTGCTTTGATGAATGGGTTAACGCAGCCCCTTATGACTCTCATTTTTGGAAAGCTCATCAACACGTTTGGTTCCACCGATCCACAACATATTGTGAAGGAGGTTTCCAAGGTGATTATAAGTATTCACTGCATTTTAAATTGTGATTACAACTGTGATTGCACCGAGTGCAACTGTAAACAGAAATCATAATTATAGTTGTGATTGCACTGAATGTGATTGTAATATTATTGTTACAATCAGCAATTTAAAACTGTAGTATTAATTATTGTGGAAGAAGCTTGCATGATCACTTTGGTTATTTTTTTACTTTCATTTGATGGTTTTTCTTTATTGTGTTTTTAATTGTTTATTTTTTATGAGTTTTGATGGAATATTGGAAGTATGTTTTGATTTGTAGATGTGATTACAATTGCATTGTAATAACTATAATCATTATTGAAGGACAAAACTACATTAAGTTATTATCGTAGATGTTTATCTCGTGAATCATAATTTAAAATTATGATGGGTAGTATTAAGAAATGAGATTTTGAAATGTTATTGAAGAAGTACGGATGCTTTTTGATGAAATGCTAGGGAGAAAATTTTGGTTCTGCCACACTTTTGAGTTGGATGCTGAATTGGGTTTCAAACTTAGAACATTTTTTCCCAATTAAATAAGGGGTCTGTCTTTTGCTTAATTAGTTCTAACAAGTCCCTTGTTGGAAATTTGGAATTTTGAAATCTTAACAACCAAAGCATTCACAAAGAGAAAGAAACACAATTGTGACATACTGTTAACTAAAAGTCACACACACACGTTTCTGCAATACAAATTTTGTTACAAACTAACTAATGTTTGGCTCTATGAATTTCAGGTTTCCTTACTTTTTGTTTACCTGGCCGCTGGAGCTGCTGTCGTTTCATTTTTACGTAAGATCATATTCTTTTTATCTTTTCTTCTTGTTCTGTTGTTAGGTGCTTCTGTAGAATTTTAGTCTGTTTCTTACAGCTTGGAGTATGGCTAACGTAGCCTATTAATATGCTTAATAGATAACACATCCAAATCCAATGTATATTCTGATTGTAATGGCCTAATAATTTATGTGCACAGTAATAAGACTACTATTAGCTTGAGGTTGAGGCGTGAGGGTGCCAGAATCTTTAATTTTGAAAGACGAGTGTTAAAAGTTTTATAAAATATATATAATTTTTAAAATTTTAATTGAGTCAATCTAACATTTCTATACATAAATATGAAGATGATAAGATTTTTCGGAGGCTGTGATTCCTACTAGTTCCTCCTTCCTTCACTCCTGATTGAGTCATGATCTTATAATTTTATTAGTCAACAAGTTATGTTACAAAATCCAATTAATGAAAATTAGCTAATTGAATCACCATAGTGGAGTAATCACTAGGTAATGGCTTGGCTTTCTTTGATCCAGAATTAGCATTATGTTCATATGCTGAGGGTATTTTCTATGTATGACGCAGAGGTAGCATGTTGGATGGTGACAGGAGAAAGACAGGCAACAAGGATCCGTGCCTTGTACTTGAAAACAATACTAAGACAGGACATTGCCTTCTTTGACACTGAAACAACAACTGGAGAGGTAATTGGAAGGATGTCCGGTGACACCATTCTCATTCAAGATGCCTTGGGAGAAAAGGTATGCTCATTATTAATTTTCTTGTATCAAAAAGCACTCATTATATAAAATGATCAACAACACTATGAGTTGTTATGTCACCTGTTGATGTTATACACTATGAATTGTTAAGACACGTTGGAAGTAAGCTATCTTTGTTGGTTTGTTTTGTTTTCTTTGGTTCTTTATAGCTATCTTACGGGGTTCCCCTTTGAATTTATAAATGGATTGGAAAGCTCTCTTGACTAAGAGCTTTTTGTTTCTTATATTTTTGTTCTCTTTCTTAATAATATTTTCCTTTTCTAAATCTATAATAGGTTGGGAAGTTTATACAACTTGTTTCAACATTTGTGGGTGGCTTTGCTGTTGGGTTTACCAAAGGATGGCGTCTTTCTCTAGTGTTGCTTTCATGTATCCCTTTAGTTGTCGCTGCCGGTGGAATCTTATCAATAATGATATCAAAAATGTCAAGTCGTGGGCAAATTGCTTATGCAGAAGCAGGAAATGTTGTAGAACAAACAGTTGGAGCCATCAGAACAGTAAGGCGCAGAAATCAACTGTAGGCAATTTATTTTTGTGCATGAATTTTGAGATTGTATGTCTCCTTGACTTGTTTCAATTTTGTTGACACAGGTTGCATCTTTCACTGGGGAGAAGAAAGCAATAGATAAGTATGATGACAAGTTGAAAACAGCATATGAGACAACAGTTCAACAAGGGTTGGCCTCAGGGTTGGGAGTTGGAGTAATGTTGTTAATTACCTTCAGCACCTATGGACTTGCCATGTGGTATGGAGGCAAACTGGTCCTTCAAGGCAAAAACAATGGTGG